>JAUPMG010137543.1:0-11338 GCA_031762675.1 Pachysandra terminalis
TTTAGTGGATTGTTCATCATCTGGACGTGGTCCCGAGGAGTAGGTGTATACCGAACCTCGTTAAAATTGCTTGTGTTGTTGTTGTGATTTTTCATTAGATAACGCTAGATAATTTAATTCTCCTTAGACCTGCGATTAATTCATATAAACGGACCTAACAAAATTCGATGTCTTCAGCTTCGGAATCATAATACTCGAGATCATCAGTGGGAAGAAGAATACTAGTTTTTACCAATCTGAACACACATTAAACCTTCTAGGACATGTGTGTACTAAAAGAAATATTTCTCATTCTTTTATTAGTTACTCTTTTCTCATCTTTGGACTTTGGTATTTAAATTTGAAATGCTGTGCAGGCTTGGCGATTAGAGAAAGAAGACAATGGACTTAATGGATCCATCATTATTACAAGAAACATGTAATGCGCCTGAGGTGTTGAAATGTATCCATGTGGGGCTCTTATGCGTACAAGATGATGGGATAGATCGACCAACCATGGATTCAGTTGTTGAAATGCTTCGGAGTGAAATAGCAACACTCCCCACACCGAAACAACCTGCTTTCTTAATGAGGAAAAGTCTTTCTAATGTAGAGTGGTCTCATAGTGCACCAACGAGTTGTTCCTCAAATAAGTTAACAATTTCTACAATACAAGGCTGTTAACGATATCTGAAGAGAAGCTCTACTCTACTGGGGTTGGACGACCTTGGAGATGATGAGCTGAAATGTATGCTTAATGAAAGAGGTTTGGATAGAGATGGAGCCTTGAATTCGATGGAATTTATTATCCTCATATTTAAGTTGAGTCAGGGTCTCATGAATGGCTCAAGAAGTTTGTTGGAAGAAGCTAGTGTGATTCAGTTTTAGAGTTTTAGAATTGTTATTACTTTCTTTTTCTCTAAATTGTGCAATTTTTCGTACTACTGCTTTGGCTTATGACGCAAACCTTTCAACTGTCTTGCAAATATATTTGATAAAATTTGGGCTCTTCTCACTGAAATCTTAATCTTCAGCTTTGGGGTCATACTAGTTGAGATCATAAGCGGAAAAAGACTACTTTAAAACCATTCTGAGCACTTTTCAGCTTTCTAGGATTTGTAAGTCATTGAAGTAATTATTCTTAGATAAATATTGTTGATGGCGGTCCTTAATTTGCCCATCTCACCAGACTTGCTCTTAATAAAGACTTCAAACCTGAGTTTCCTAAGGGAGCTTGTCACTTGACTTGCCTATGGGAGCTTTTCACCCAAATTTCTCTCGAGAAAATTTCCCACCTGATTTGCTCCTAAAGAAAAGATTTCACCCAATTCAAAAAGGCTCTAAGTGAGACTTATTCTTGTGCACTCACCAAATAGGGGGACCCCATGGCACAATGGGATAACAAATCTCTGTATACAAGCCCAGTCATAAGACCTCTCACCTCAGGCATCAAATAAGAGGGGAATATTACACACATACCAGGACTCCTCAAACACATAGGAAACATGGAAAGCTAGGACCATACATACATTAACGGAACCTTCAAATGGACATTTGCTACACACATGTTAAGAATCTATTGATCGAATTGCCCAAAGGATGTAACTTCCAAAGAACTAGTGATATTTCCCGGATAGTTACTAAATGATTTCTATCTAAAGCAAGTGCTCCAAATGATTGCTTGACATCTCTCGGATAGTTACTAAATGATTCATATCCGAAGCAAATGCTCCAAATGACCACTTGACATCTTTCGGATGGTTACTAAATGATTCATATCCAAAGCAAGTGCTACAAATGACCACTTGACATCTCCCAGATAGTTACTAAATGATTCATATCCTAAGCAAGTGTTTTGAATGACTGCTTGACATCTCCCGGATAGTTACTAAATATTTTTATCTGAAGCAAGTGCTCCAAATGGCCGCTCGACATCACCTGCATAGTTACTAAATGATTCATATCCGAAGAAAGTGCACCAAATGACTGATTTACATCTCCTAAGTACTCCACCATACAAATGGCCATACATTGGACGCGCATACTTAACATATAGTATTTCCTCGGAAGGGATTGCCACCTCGAGATGGCTAATTTGTCACATACAAACATGCTTAACATATATTATTCTCTCGGAAGGGCTTGCCATCCCGAGATGGCTAATTTTTCCCATACATAACATGCTTAACATATATTATTCTCTCAGAAGGGCTTGCCACCCCGAGATGGCTAATTCGTCATATACATAACGTACATGACATATTACTCTCTCGGAAGGGCTTGCTAGCCTTACATGGCCAAATTGACACTTAATGTCTACTGTTCACTCGGAAGGCATGCCACCCCGAGATGGGAAATTCGTCACATCTACAACATACTTAACATGTATTCTCTTGGAAGGGCTTGCCACCTCGAGATGGCCCATTCATCAAACATACATTATTACCCCCTCTCGGGGTTCCCCGTCTCGGGGTGACTTTCCTGTTACATATGATTGTTATTTCACCCTGAGAGGATTCTCAAGAGTTATCAACCATATCAGCCTCCTACACAACATTTTTAAAAGCATACAAACATTAAAAGTTTTGAAGAGTCTGATGACGTAACTAGCTCATTTTTTAAATTGGAATGTGATGTATCTCAAGGGGTGGTGGGATTGGATACAGGATCTTTGTCTCAAACAAACTGCTAATGAGCACAGTTCATGACATGTGTCAACACAACTTTGTTTGATGATAATCTCATACATATGGCAAAGAGTTGTCATTAAAATATTTAGACTTATTTAGGTGCCACAACACTTGCCACGTCCCACCCTCGCCTCTCCTTATAGGCGGGGAAAGAGTATGAGGAGAAAGGGATCTGGACTTTAGTTCACCTATAAGTTAAATATTTTCTCCCTAAGGTTCCACTCTTGTGCACGTGCCTTATCCACCTTACCGCCCATCCCTGAGATATTGTCATTGTAACAACCCAAAAATTATAAATAGAAAATTCCATTATTAATAAGGGTATAATAGTAATTTAATAGGATTATAATATTAACTATATCCTTAAATACTTTTATACTTACTATATATTAAATTTTAATTAAGTTGGTGTATGAAGACCTTGTATGATCAAACATCAAAGCATAATCTATTGTTTAAGGCTTAATTAATTAAGTGTTGGGTTTAATTAATTAGTCTTGAGCTTAATTTAAAGGAAGTGGGCTTATTAAATTGGATTGGGCTTAAGTTATTAAGTATGGGCTTTAATTAAATCAATTAGTTAGCTTCATGGGCTTAAGTTATTCTTTAAGGCACAAATCAATAAAATTATACTTTAAAAATAAATAAAAAATTCATTTTTAATTAATAACTTCTAGAAAACTTGAGTTAGAGTTGAATTAGGAGTCCCAAATAGCTTAAAATTGAAACATACTAGTTGTACTATGACTCTAGGTAGTGTCTAATACCTAATCTTATAAAAACATGTATTTTAGGTTAATCTAAGCCTAGAAAAACCTTAATAAACGTGAGAAGCCTTTGAGAGAAGAGATCTAACACCTTAAAACGCTAGAAGCCTAAAAGATCAAGAAAGAAGAAGAACCAACACCAAAATTATGAAATTCATGTGAGTTTTCCTTCAATGTCTTGTGAATTTACTTCTAGTCTTATGTTATAACATGAAAAATTCTTTTGATTGATTGTAAACCCTTCCTCTTGTTCTAGTAAGTAAAACCTAGCAATAGAGATTCAATAAAGATAGAGGAATAATCACTATACGTTAAGAGAACGGAAAGTAGAACAAAAAGTGGAAATTTATCCAGATCTGAAGTATCAATTAAATAACGAATGAAATTATTTTTACATAATTTATTTTATATTTATATATGATTTCCTTGTTTGTTAGGAACACAATGCATCAAATTTGAGGTGATGCCGATAAGTATACAAAAAGTTATGGCCAACATACCAACCGTACGTCAAATCTGAAAACTTAGAAAACCCTAAGAAATCTGCTCTCGGGTTAGGTTGCTGACCGAAGCGGCAAGCCGACCGACCCTTCCCAACCTAGTATTCGAAGTGAGTTTTTTTTCTTCTTCATATTTTGCCTAATTAGACCTACCCTAACCTAACTGTAAAGTTTGGTGAAGTTTGGCATACTTTGAGAAATTTAGGCTTACCTCTAACCTTTCCGAAATCCCATTATAGCCTATTTTTTGTAATTTAGGACCTTGGACATCTATACAATGTTAAACCTAGTGTATTAGTTGTGTTTCCAGGTGTTGTGAATGTATTTATAAGAAGTTGGCCTCCTATGCATAAAGTTTGACCTATTAAGACCTTGGATTACAATATGAAAATCTAAGACCTAAAAGGAATTAGCCGAACAACTTTTAATGGTTGAACTTGCATAATCTATAGATGCCCAGATAATTTGTATGAGGTACAAGCATGTTGATACCCTTTTTATGATTATATTTGTGTTTATTGAGAAATTAAGTGTTATATCTGATTTAATTAGTAGTAAGGACTGTTAATTGTGTGAATACCTCACCCCCTAATAAAATAAGACTATCTATACTATTTAGAATGCATTCATCGTATATACATGTGTGTTCTAACTCTCTCTCTCTCACTCACTCTCTCTCTCTCTCTCTCTATCTCTATATATATATATATATATATATATATATATATATATATATCACAATGTGCATTATATTAGTTTAGAATCATGAGAATGTGTCTCATGTGTGTGTTGTTTTGAATATATGTGTGTGAGCATTATTGTGTGTGCATTGCATTAAATAATGTATCTGAATCAATGAACCTCAAAGGAGGAGACCTCTGCCAAAATTACTAGACCTTGAACTACGTCTGACTTAATCCCTATTTCGGTACATAGGCAGCCTACAAAAGATTCAATCATAATCTCAATCAGAGCCCTAGGACTTGGAGAATCTCTAACACCTTGACCCGCTATTTTCTTTAGCCTGGTTTGACCCGTGCGAGACGGTCACTCAGTCTTACTCTTTAGTTCTTCTAGAGACGGGATATGGTCACTCGTTGATTTAGGTTCCGGCGGTCAGTAATTATACTTCGGTGACTATTCAAAAAACCACCCACAAAACATCTTTCATTTTCCAGTGTTAACTACAGAAGCCCTTAAAATGCCTTCTTCAGGATCCTTATCACTCTATTATCTTTGGGCCCCAGAGGGTATTGTTCTCATATGTACATTAATTCTATAAAAAAAATCCTTCTTATAAAAGTGTAGAACTTTATTATATCCTTCTTATCACAAATCTTTGTCAATTTGGTGAAATAGGATTCATGGTTCGAATTCAGAAGTGAGTTTATTAATTGGTTGATTGATTTTATATTTTACTTTCTTATAACTATTCTCAGAATTTGTACACCTTTGATCGTCCAATGCTTTCTCGGATTCAAGAACAACTAGAAGACCAAAGGAAGTTGCCATAAGCCATATAGTTTTGATCGTCCAATCCCTTGTAAAAATTACTATTGTTAGCTAAAATGAGAATGATGTATGACATGCATCCTCATATGTAAACAGTTCATGCTCTTACTTTCAATATAGAAAATGAAAAACGAAGAGTTCAGTAAGCTAAGCAATGAGAGACTCAAATCACATTGAAGAACCTAGATAGAACTTACTTAAAACAATCAATATTTGTCGCTTTTGTATCCGTTTTTCCTAAAAATAAATGAATACAACCTTTACCGGAGATCTTAAGGACTGCCGGTATACAACATATTTTTATCAAGCACGACAAAGACCGCCGGAATTTGAATTTCTGACACTACTATTACCGGCGATCTTTAAGACCGCTGGTATCATCTTTACCGGTGGTTTTTAAGGTTTTAGCGGTTCTTGACCGTCGCTAAAAGTACATTGTTTTGTATTGTCTCTCAGAAATATGGGAAAGATTATGAAAATACTTTTAGTCCCGTAGCAAGGATGACTTTAGTTCGGGTTGTGATTTCTTTGGCCGCTTGTCATGAGTGGAAGTTATGATAACTTAATGTAAAGAATGCTTTCTTGTATGGTGAAATTGATAAAGATATTTACATGGAACAACCACATGGTTATGTTTCTCATATTCATCCGGAGTTTGTTTGCAAATTCAAGAAGGTTCTCTATGGGTTGAAGCAAGCCCCTAGAGCACGGTATGGTAAGATTGCGAAGTACTTGCATTTTTGTGGTAATTTTGCTTCTAACTTGGATTTTAGTTTGTTTGTTAAGAAGTAAGGAAGGTTGCATGTCATGGTTCTCTTGTATGTGGATGACATGATTGTTACCGGCAATGATGAAGAAGAAGTTGCAAAGCACCGGGTAGAATTGTCTATTTGTTTTGAGATGAAAGATTTGGGTGAGCTGAGTCACTTCCTTGGATTAGAAGTGGAGTCTAAGGATGGTGGTTTTTTTTGTTTCTCAAAAGGGTTATGTAGAAAAGGTTGTAGGAAAGTTTGGTTTGAACCAAAGTAAGAAGTGTTCTACTCCTCTTGATGCCAACATTAAGCCAAATCATGATGAAGGTAAAATTCTTTCGAATCCTCGACTTTATCATGCTCTTGTTGGTAGTTTTATTTACTTGACTATTACAAAACTGTATATTGCATATTCTGTTGGGCTAGTTAGTAGGTTTATGCAAGCTCCATGCAAACCACATTTGGAGGCAGCCAAGCGAATCTTGAAGTATGTGCATTTTTCTCTTAACATGAGCCTTATGTTCGAAAAAGGAGATGAGTTTGATCTATATGGTTTTTCGGATGCTAATTTTTGTGGTGACTTGGATAATCGTAAGTCCACATCAGGTTATGTTTTCTCATGTGGCTCAACATGTGTTTCTTGGTGTAGCAAGAAGCAAGATTTGGTGTCACTTTCTACTACAAAGGCTGAGTATAAGGCGGCCTCTCTTGTTGCTTAGGAATGTGTGTGGTTATGTTAGTTGGTTGAGGATGTTTCTTCTCCGATTCACAAACCAACTATCATCTATGGTGACAACCAAAATGCTCTCAAGCTTGCAACTAATCCAGTTTGTCAGGCAAGGACGAAGCATATTGAGATTGAACATCATTTTATCCGTATGAAAGTGCTCAATGGTTTAATTCAAATTTTTGAGATGGGAAGCAACAATAATGTTGCCGATATCTTCACCAAATCTCTCTTCAAAGGTCAATTTGAGTTTCTTAGAACTAAACTTGGTTTCATCTCTAGGAAATCACTTTAAGGGAGAGCGTTAAATATTAAGGTGTGAAGATGTGCTTCTTTTACACATACTGATTCTGATTTAAGTTTACTGTTAACATCACATACTAAGAATTTTAATCTCTAGCATTTCTTTTGTTTCTCATTCAATGAGTGGTATCTCATTAAGTAAGCCTTCTATGTTCAGTTGGTTATCCTCTATATTTTCCTCGCTATTAGTTTCCTCGGAATCGGAGACTCTCATCTTATTTTATGTAACCTTTGGCATATTTGGCACGGGCAAAACGCCTTAATATTTGAGGGGAAGACTACTACCCCTGAACAATGCGTCTCTAGGATCACACTGTTGACTAAGGAGATCCCAGCCACTTTGATTCCCAAGAACATTTGCAGTACTCGTCAATTTGCTTTTGGTCAATGGCAGTTTCCTCCACCTTATTTTAAGTTGAATTTTGATGGCTTGGCTGTTGGATGTCCAAGTCTTGCAAGGGTGGGATCAGGGATGTATTATCCGTGACGAGTGTGGCAGATTTGTTGCGGCCTCTGCATTTTTCATTTTTGAGAATACATCTTCTATGGTGGAAGTTTGGGCGCTTAGAGATGGTTTGCGGATGGCTAAAAGCCTAAACATTCACAAGCTTTGGGTTGAAAGCGACTCCACGAACACCTTGTCCATGATGATGAACACAGCGATTTAGATTCCTTGGAATTTCTTTGATTTGGTGATTGAATGCCGAGAGCCAATGGCTACCTTTGATAATGTACATATTAATCATGTTCTGCGAAAGGGGAATCAGGCAGCAGATTGCCTGGCTAATTTTTCTGTCCCTTCGCGTCTCCAAAACTGTTTTTGGCAGGTCCCTTCTATTTTGTTGAGCACGATCAGTGCAGACTATATGGGGCGAGCTACCCCTTGAATCATGGTGTAAGGGATTGGATGGGGACGATTCCCGAGTTGGTTCCGAAACGAGAAGAAGGTCAAAAAACTTGACTCATTCCGATTCTAAGATGAATCGCCTGATCTATCTTGGGATCGGAACGAGTCAGATTTTTTTTTAATTAATTTCAGCTGGTCCGTTTTGGTCGATCCCGAGCCGATTTCCGAGATTAAACACTATGCCTTGAATGACTATGATACATAAATAATACTGGGCTATTAAAAAAAAAAAAAAGAACCTTAACCAATAAAAAGGTCTTTTTTGCAAAACAACAAACCATGAGCTTTGATAGTTGCAGTAACTATTATATCTGGGATTCTTGTCGCTTGTACCATTCTCCTATGTCATCTATTTGAGGAGGACAAGGATGACCAAAGGTAACTAAGCATTTACATGTTTGATCGTTATATTTTCACAACATATTGGTATTGAGGTGTGTAGCCTGATTCGTTAGATCAAACTTCTGTTTTGGGACCTTTTTTTATTAAGGAGAAATTATGTATTTTTGCCAATCACCCATTTTAGTAGAGCCCACCTGATCTATCAACCTCGTTTGAGGTTTACATGAGTAAAGTTCACAAAAGATCCTCATCTCTTCGTTCCCAGTCTCTTTCCTACGAAACTTGCTTTTGGAAAATAAAAAAGCTGTGGGTCCACAGCCGATGGAACGACAAGCTCCGGAGACCTTGACCTGGGTTCAATAATTCAAGTTCTCCCAACAAAACTTGCATTCCGACGAAACAAACAATAACACCTTGGCTTAGACCTCCCACTATCATGAACTCATAATTTTTAAGGAATTACATGCAATTACTTCTAAGTTCCAGAGCTGAGATGAGAGATCAGTCGCTCAGCTCAGAGGGAGAGAGAGAGAGAGAGAGAGAGAGAGTTCTGGATACTTGAATGATCCAAGCCAAATTAAGGATTTGCAGTCGATCCAAGTAATGGGATATGGGTTTCTTAGTCGCGTACTACTACTGTATGCCATTTTCCGTAAGTTCTTATCCTTCCGTTTCATCACACTTTGCACAGCTACAGACACCTTCACACAAGGTGAATTGATCAACGACCGACAAACTCTTGTTTCCGCCAAAGAAATTTTCGAGCTTGGCTTCTTCAGCCCCAATGAAGATAACTCATCCGACACCAATCAATACGTCGGAATATGGTATTATGGCTTTGTTCCACGAACGGTCGTATGGGTTGCCAACAGAGAAACACCTATTTCCGATTTCAAAGGAACTTTGGCTATTGGAGAAGACCGAAACCTTCATGTCAGAGACGGAGCAAATAAATCTCTATGGTCCGCCACTCTTGATCAAACATCACCGTCTGGTTACACAACTAGCGTGCAGCTCATGGATTCCGGTAACTTAGTTCTGACTGTGAGAAGTAGAATTCTGTGGCAAAGCTTCGATTACCCGTCCGACACGTTGCTTCCGGGTATGTATCTAGATGAAAACCGAAAGTTGGTTTCTTGGAAAACCGAACACGACCCATCTCCCGGAAAGTTCACATTCCGGCGAGACAGACAAGGAGTTATCAGTATCCAAATCAAATCAGTTGTGTACTGGAGAAGCACCACATCAGACGATTTCGTTGACTTTGCCAAGATACCCGTTATAATTTACAACTGGACGATCAATACCTACATATTGAAATCGGATATTAGGTTAGTGATGGATTCATCTGGCCAAATCAAGCTCTTTCAACGGTTAAATAATAAGACGGGTTGGTTGTTGTTTTGGTCAGAACCCAGAGACAGTTGCAGTGTGAACAACGCTTGTGGTACCTACGGTATCTGCAACAACAATAACCATGTGCCGGTGTGCAAGTGTTTGCCGGGTTTTAAACCAAACTCGCCGGAGAAGTGGAATGTGGGAAAATTTTTGGAGGGATGTGATAGAAAGTCACCGATATGCAAGGATGAAGACACATTCTTGAAACTGAAGATGATGAAAGTGGGGAAGCCAGATACACCATTTAAGGAGGCCACGACGGAGAAGGAGTGTGGAGACGAGTGTCGTCGCAACTGTGAGTGCAAGGCTTATTGGTATGAAGAAGAAGAAACTAGGAAGAGGAGGAGGGTGGATAGCTCCCAATCCAAATGCCAGATATGGACGGAGGATTTGAAAAATCTTGAGGAGGAGTTCACCGACGGCGGCCGTGACCTTTTCGTTCGGGTGGCTACTGCAGATTTAGGTAGCTTTCTCCTTTCTTTTTGGATAAAATATTTTAAATTAAGCTTTATAATTAAAAGTTCAAAAACTTCTTATCTAAACTTTTCTACTGTTATTCAATCCATTTGATTGCAATATTATGTTCATTTGAAAGAGAAAAAAATGTTTAAAATTAAGCTTTATAATTAAAAGTTAAATCACTTTCATGTTATAAATCACTTATAACTTACAGATTATAAACCACAACATCAGTTAGAGCATGCATGTAATTATATACTATGTATGGGGGAGAAACTAAGCTGTAGGCTACCATATGGTCAATCGTGTGGTGTAATTTGTAATTGGATGAAAAAACAAGCAAAATTATTTTCTAAACCAATCACATGCTTCCTCACAGCGATTACCACATGGTAGGCCACATGTATTTATAAACCACCTATTGTCATCATTATCGCACGGAAAAGAAAGATTGCCTAAGATTTCGTTTTCTACTTTTTCACGTTTGAAACACCAAGATCAAAATAGAAAGGGTATAACCCGTTTTCATTTAATTTGGAAAAATAGAAGTGGAAACAACAAGCGTGGTGTAAAGAATTGAATTATAATCAATTTTTAAAATCTCATTAATAACAATCTTCACCTTAATCCTCATTCAATTTAAACTAAATTTACTTGAATTGGATAAAATAATGTTTATAATATAAAATTAATTTATATTTATACAATAACTTTGACTTCCTTTTTCTATCTTATTTATTCTTAACAAATATTAGTATATCGAATAATTTAGGTTATGATTAGTACCGATGATGAGCCAATTTGGAGTTTGATTTAATCCAATCATATTTTGATACGTGACAAGGCAATTATATAATTACATATCCAAAGACTATAAATTAGAATTTCGAATATTGTCAAAAAAGTATATTTCGAAGAAAGCCCGTTCAGGGAGAATCATCTCGAAATTAACAGTATATTTCGAAGTCCTACTTAAGATAGGCCTCGAATCATATTCTCGAA
>JAUPMG010137574.1:0-11337 GCA_031762675.1 Pachysandra terminalis
ATACAGAATATATACAAGAGAAGCACTGGAAACATACCGTCTGCCATGTCTTTTGTTTTGTGAAGAAGAAATGTTCCCGAAAGGATCGTCACAAAACCACACATCTCCGTGACAATTTGAGTCAGATTTTGGCGATCCCAGTCCTGAATGAAAGAAAATCAAACTTCAACAATGAAAGAAAATAAAGATTCCAATTCAACAGCTCTCAAAACTTCAAACCAATTGTTCAAAGTACTTGGAGAGTGGCTTTCTCTAAGGTTTTAAATTTCAACTTCGGTACTTTGGACAAGGAAACTCATGAAACTCGATGGAATTCTGTGATATCATTTCAGTAAACTTGTTCTATAACAAAATACTATCAATAACAATAGAAAAATAAGATCTTAACAATGTTAGAATTGTCATGCATGTCTGCAAGTGTAAAAAGTTAAAGCTAAACATCTATACACAATACCCCATAAATGCAAGATACACAGTTTGAAAATATAGTGTGTTTAATAACTAGTCAATATTTATGTGTTTAGAATGAACCAAAATAAGGATACGAGAACAGTAGCCTAAACCCCAAAAAGTTTGTCCACAGCTCATTGATCAAATGTCTTCTTTTCCCCCCCCAAAAAAAAAAATTAAAAATAAAAACTAAAACAATTGATTGCTAGTGAAGCCGTGTTAAAGATTAATCTGAATCAACTTGGTTGAGTTTCTAGAGGGGCTCTTAATGGAAGCTCCATCTAGAGTGCTTAAACCCCTTCCGTTACAATGAATGTCACTTTTATCTCGAAGTAGATGAAGTCTGTGGAATTCAAGTGAACCTTGGTTCAAAGCCTCTGGAAGTAAAATTAATTCCACAGGATTGCATTTTGCAAGAATTTTAAAACCATGGTTTCCTCATACTTGTGACATCAAACGCAGGATTTTTTTAGCATTGACAGGATTGTATGTAAAATCCATAATAACGACCATCAAGATTCATCAATCAGCAGAAAAGAATACCTTGAACATTATCACACTAGCCAAAATGGTAAGCGATGTAAACATCACATAGTAAATAGGTGATACAACAGCTGTGTTGAACGTATCAAGGGCCTGCAATTAAGACATAGAAGTTGAAAGATTTTTAGAATAATATCAACAATCAAGGACGTGAAATTAGAGAACTGAGAACTTCATATATATGATCATATACCTAAACGGTAACACCTTAAAAGAAAATGAAGTTCACCATAATAGAAAGATCATAGAAAATTATGCAGCAACCAACCAAATTCAACAATTGGGACACTTGTTCAATCCCCCTCCATTTGTAGATGAAAACAGGCTTCCGGGTTTTGACCATGGTTCAAAATATCCTGATATCGAAATATATCCCTCAATAAACCCCCTTCCCTAATGGCTGCTATAAATTAAAAGGAGAAGCTTGATTTTACAAAATAACGCGGGATAAATAGCTATATGTCATCGAATAGCACAATATATCCACCTTATTATAGTAATTTCTATGTAATATAAGAACTATATCAAGATTTTCCTCAATTGACTGAGAAGCACACAAACTCCGAAAACTCTTACCAATTTCAATTTTTTTGTTTAAAATCACTTTGATACCCAATTTTAATGACTCAATTGTCAATCTTTGAAAGTTTTCCCAAGAATTAGCACATCGCTTTGACATTCTTGGTTTGAGAGATCTAATAAGAACAAGTGAACGTAATTGTATTGTTAGTTCTATTTTTCTTTTTTCTTTTTTTTCCTGATTATTTAGCATGAAATCAAGATGAAATGCATCCCAAATTATGTATGTGATGGATTGGAATGCATTTCATTAAGGATTTGATTTTTTAGGACTTCACAATCCAAAAAACTTGAGAAAACCAAGTTGTTAAGGTTTTCAACCTAGATATGTATCTTAAGCCATGGCACAAAGAGGTTTACCAATTACTCATGATTATGTTGTTGGGTTGGAATTAATTACTGCAGGCCTTCTATTGCATTGATGAAAATATGCATGTCAGAGTTTCAATAGGAACATAGTTTCCTCAGGCCATTTACAGCATCAATGAATTATGCACGTCGAAGTCTCAAGAGTACACAAATTTACAGTTCAGGAAGAATGGAACAAAATAAGATTGGTGGAACCACATAGTCAACATGCAACAGCAAGGAGACGGCTTGAATTATTATGATGGATGAAGATGGGCATGAGCAAAAATTTCTCTTTTTACCAATCTACAACATTTTCAAACCATTGCAGCTCCAGAAACAATGTCTAGACAAGCTAAATCATAAGACCAACTTTAGTAAGCCAATTAAACTTCAAAAAAGACAGATTGTAAAGACTTAGTTATGAGTCACACAATCATTCCGATCATTTACTGCAAGCAGAAAATTACAGATCATGCTGTAAGCAGATAATTACAAAAACATTCACAGAATTTAATAACTAAGGAAACCATCAATATGTCAGGATTAGGATATATGAATGAATCTAACAAATACACCATTAGAACTTAGAAATACAACATGTGCTCCTCCTATCGAAAACAGCAGAAAATATGCCAAAAACTAAAGTAAAGAAAATATGATAAAAATTCATTACCTTGTTTAAATAGTTCATTTGAGTTACCACACAACTAATTACTACTACGGTGAAGGCCCATGTTTGGGGATATATTAACTGATTCATTCCTGAGAATGTTAACTTCAGAGCAATTCCAAGCGCTTTGGCACTCATGACCTATCAGAGTACACCGCATAGTAATATAATGAAACAGAACATCAAAGAAAAAGAAAAGCATAATGAAGAGGAAGCGAACTACTATACATACCGACAAAGAACCTACAAGGGAACAAACTCCAACATAGACCAGTATATGTGTCTGCCCATACTGTGGTATAAAGTGGAATATGAGTATAAAAACTGCTGCTATCACAACAGCTGCATAGAAAAGAAAAGCTGCAGGAAACACATAAATCTATTAAGCTCAGTATGTTATACCATGCTATTAAACGTATAACTGTTATGTCAAAACTAGCAGTGATTAACTGAAAAGGGAGTAAGAAGATTTCTTATAAAAACTAAGAAATATACCTGGTTCAGTAGCAAGATCCCATACTTCCTTCACTGACTCAATTTGACGTTCCTGAGGAGCATGAAGTACAATTGTTATCGAACCCACAACACACAGAGCACAACCAAGAATACCAAAAATGTGCAGCTTCTCCCGTAAAATAATATGAGCAAGTACAGCACTGCAAGATAATATGGTCTTTAGAACACAAAATCAGAGAAAAGCAAAAGCAAAATACAAGGTGCAGCTTTACATCATGCCTGATAATAATGCTGACAGCACCAAGAGGAGTGACCAAAATAGCTGGCGCAAATGCATAAGCTGCAAAATTGGCAATTTCCCCAACTATCACTGTTGCAATGACAATCACCTCATTAGAATTGACATCTTACAAGGGAAAAGAAAGATGAAGAAGAACAGGCGATTAATAATCCATATAGAAAACCTACAAGGTCAACTTTAAAAAGTAAAATGTGCCAGCTATCAAGGAAATCTAGATCATTAGATGATAATTCAATGCATGAGTATGTTGTCAAAAATAATTGAATCATGAACAAGAGTTGCTAAAAAGACCAACAAGCTCCAAGCATCATCATAGAAACAAGACCACCACCACGAGTGAGCACCCATCTCTGTCATACACAAAATAACAACTCAAGAATCACCCTCCAGCACCAAGTCTCGAAAGCCCATGGATCAGGCCTCTCAGTCCAGTCACTAAAGCATTGATCTCGTCTCTGGTTGCAGTCCCTTCCCCTAAAGGCACAAAAAATGCATGTACAATGTTCCCCGTATGGTCCCTGAATCCACCAATCCCTGACATACCTGGATTACCTAAGATGATCCATCAAAATTCAGCTCAATTGTCCCCATTTCAGGGGACTGTCAGCTTACGTGATGAATCTCTACAAGATATGAAGCCATAGCATCGTCCTCCAATCCCTGACTACCTCTGATGCTGATAAGACCGTAAACTTCGCATATATACAAACCCACAAGGCAGCCATAGACATGATTGAGTCAATCATTGACAGTACGCTAGTAACCCCACCCGAAATATCCTCCTATTCCTCCCAAGCCAAACCACCCAAAAGACTGCAAATACCACCACCCTATGTAGCATCCTCCCTCATTTCCTTACTTCAGGAAACTTTCACTGCTCCACCAATGCTCTGATATCAACAGGCAATAAGAAATGAACACCAATCAACAGCAGTAGGCTATATCAAATCTCTCGGGCAGAGATCCAATGTACAAATAGGTGATCCAACAACTCCCCATCACTCCTACACATGATGCATATCTGAGGAGAAAAAGCTAGATATCTTCTTTTCCTTTGAAGGTTGTCCTAGGTGTTGATTTTGTTTAGCACTGCAGTCCAAGTGAAAGTCTTAATCCTAGGAGGTAAGTAAGGTTTTCATAAGGAAAGAAAAGGAAAACTATGTTGAGGTAAGGAGATATCTAGCCGAAGAATAGAAAAAAAGACCTACAATTAAATGGGTAAAAGAAAAGGGTGGCCCATGGAGGCTCTCAAATGGCACTAAGCATATTGAAAAACATGTAATGATGGGAATGATTGTTTGTCTTTAATTTAGATAAGAAATAGTGTGTACTCTCACAATAACAATCATACAAAGGAACTCCTTGTACAAATAGAAAATTCACTTTTCAGCTTTTTTATATTCCTTGGACTATTAATGCATCAATATAGTGCCAGCTACTAAAAAAAAGATTGACATATAACTTCATTAACTTCAATCTATAAAATTTAGTTGTAGAGTCTAAATAAAATGGTAAAGGAAACATTCAACCAATAAGCTCTAAACTCTAAAATTGACCAACCATCTTAACCAAGTTAGAAACCACATATAAGCCTCCACATAATCAAGATTGAAGACATTTGTATGGCATCTTCAATGTTTCTCCCTGTCAAGGAGTTTAGCCTCTCACAGAGCCCAAACCTTTACTTTTGTCCATGACTTCCTCCTCTGCTTGTTGGAGGCAGCCGATGAAAGAAGAGGTTCTGTCAGCTCGACTTCGAGTCAGTCGTGAGACTCAACTTTTGGCTAACCTCCAGAAAGGGTGGACAGGGGTCAAACCAAGGCTCCTCCTGCCTACATGTCGATTCCAATGTTTCCCAAAGGTGGAAGGTAGCCAAAAAGCTGCAAACACGAGTTACACCTCTTCCAGGGTCAAAATTCATAGGACCCGCCTACTAGTTGAATGAAAAAGAGAGCTTGTTCCCGCCAACCCGCTTTGTCTCGCAGACAGACTGACTTTCAATGGTAATTACTAATAGAGCAGGCTCTTCGAAGACAGACATGGAACATTTGAAAACAGTGTCTGAAACCTTACAAAATGCACAAGTCAAATTGAATGTGAAGAAATGCCCATGCGAAATAGTTCCATGACATCATCTTCAAGATCTGCTTCCAATTCAAATTTGCTGCTTCAACCGCTCCATTGGTCTTGGGACGGAAAGGAGAGGACCAATGGTGCGGAAACTTGTATTTTTCGCATCCACAAATTGAGTACATCACTTGGCTATAAAAAGTGATGTTACTCCATTCAAGCAAGCTCCCAAACGATATAGCCCTAAAATCCTCCAGCTTATCATCACTGAGATTGATAAGTTATTAAAGGTTGGCTTTATCAGAGAAGTAAAACACCCCTGCCCCTGTTATGCTAGCGTCTTTAATCTCATCTATTGGTTCGAGCTCTCTTCGGGAAAGAGTCTAAGCTGCCCGCCAATTTGTTATTAAATTTCAAAAGAAGAATTGAGTGGTTTCAGCCCCTTCTTATAAAAATGTTAGGCAAGGTGCCTTCTGCTCTCTTCGATTCAACAAGCAACTGAGTGGCTTTCGCTTTGCAAGTGAAGGCGATGGGTGGGGAAGGAAACTTACGATTTTTTTAGTGTGAGGTGGCCCCGAGAGCTGAACCAAGGCCGGCTGCTGTGAGACCGAGAGCTTTAACAATTCCCCGGAAGAGGTTCACACGACAGCTAGAGTTTGAGGTGAACTTCAAAACCGGGGGAACAGCTGAACAGAAATCTCCAGTCTTTCCTGCTCAGCCCCTTTCATTTTCTTCTGCGGATGCCAATGGTAGTGTGGCAGGGAGCGTGGCCAATGGTGTTGTTGATGATAATGCTTCTTCTCATCTTGATATGGCGCAGAAGCACTGGATAAACTGATTTGTGATCAAGGGGATGGGTCGAAATTCATAACTAAATTCCGTTGGCCGTGTCTGGTGAAAGGAGGGTCCCCAAACTTAGCAAGCAGCGCTCGATCTCCGAAAGCATTTTCCTTCCCCCGCCACACCCCCTCCCTCCCACTCGTTGAGCCTTTCCTTTAGTGGTTAGGGGAAGCATTCCCTAATCTGAATTTGCCGGAAATTCTTTCGCAATGAGGTGATCCATGAAATTGATGATGAGAAGGCTATGATTCAACTGGCTACCCCAGAGCTAGTTGGCTCTGCTTTGGTTTGGTAGGAAAGCCATATCGAGGCAGATCTTATAAGAAGAACAAGAGATCTTTCTCAATCAATCCCTTTACCCCTCATTCTTCGAGAATCAAAAAGACCCTTTCCAAGTTTGAATTTGTTCATTTGGAATCTGGATGCTTCTACTGAATTTATATTTACTTATTTTCTTTCCTTCTCTTTTCTTTTTATCCCCTTCCCCCTTAAAGATTCTCCATGGCCGCTTCTTCTCCTCCTCTGATCAAGACCACAAGAAGGTAGGTCAGCTAGATCCAGCTATTCACTTTCGGATTGGATGGGGATGAAGTAGTCAACCACCAACGGCTATAAATCCGTTCATCCCATGATACGGACTCCACTAACCAACCTGAGCTATCGTAAGGTAACCATAGGTTGACTCCCCGAAGGGTCTCGTTCTTACCATGAGAACGAGGTGTAGAAAGAAGTTACACTGCTATCTCCCTCATTCATGGTGGCAATCTGTAGTTTAAGTTGGTAAATATGGGCATCATGACCTTTTTTAAAGAGTAAATGTATGTGATCCCAAACCTCCTTGGCCGTAGATAAAAAATTAAGACTAGAACAGATTTCAGGAAGCAGTCCCACAAGCAAGAAAGGAATAATTTTTTTAATCAGTCCCGGACAAACGCAATTGAATTTTTTCAAGTGCACTTTTGCGCTTGGTGTGAGGCTTTCCCTACCATTGGACAAGTGTAAGGCCATATTAGTAGCAAAAGGGCTAAAGCAGGCGAGAGGTTTCGATCATTTCCATACGGCTGTTAATTGCCATGGCTGCTATCCAAGATCTGATTATTCATCAGGGGGGAAAACCATTACTCACGGGAATTAGTTAGGGCACAGCTGCCGGCTCCCCTAGCATCTCAAGTGATTAGGAGGGGACAGGATTCGAACCTGCAGTCTTCAGGTCATGGGCCTGATGAGTTGACTGTTGAAAGATGAAAGGCAATGCTGGTAGCAAAAGGATATACGCAAACTTTTGGAGTTGACTATTTTTAGACCTTTTCACTGTGGCAAAGCTGAATTTTGTATGTCAATCAGGAGAAACAAAACCTGATTGGTATCAAGGACTTCATGTGCACACATGGCATCCACTATGTTGAGACTTTTCATTTTCTAATGATTAACGAAATACCAACTTGAAACAGTTTCCAAGTCCAATTTAATCAGTATTATTCTATCTCTTCCTATCAGCAAGGATTTATCCTCGACGAGATAAGATTTTAAGCCCCCCTTTTAAGGATGTTAAAGAAATTAACCTCTCATTCCCTAGCATGCACACCTAAATGGATCTGTGTTGCTTAAAAAAAGCTATCTATGGGTTTTTTAATGTGAGAGTTTCTATTGTTTGGAAGGTACCTTTCTATAGATTTGTGTTAAGAGTATTTTTAAAGGGAAAAACTTGAAGCCGTCATTTTCTTTTTTACACAATCATTTCAAAGTGAGAACTTTTCACTTATATATGCCTTTTTTTCCTTTCTTTGTCACATATTTGAAGGACATGAAGCAATCACTTTTTACCTAAAACTGGGAGGATGGGTACTTAGGGATCTAAAATCATTCCTTGTATACATTCTTGTGATCTTGTATGGGAATCTATTCTATCCAAATCTATAACATAATAATGTATCAGTACTTGTCCAAAAAGAAAAAGAAAAAAGCAGCTTAGTTACTTTTATTTAACATCTGTAACTTTTTCATCTAGCCTACAAGTAGAAAAGAAAAATAATAAAATTAAAAAAAAAAAAAAACTTCTTTAAGACGAAGAGTATCATTTGGCACCCCAAAACTCGACATATGTGCCAAGCACATCTTAACATTGAAAAATTCATAAATACACCTTTTTAACCTCATATGCCAAGGTGCTTATCCCAAGTGTCGATATCACCTCTTAATACCACCTTTGAGAGCCTTTCATGCCCCTCACCTCGAGGCATACAACCCAAACGCCTTTAGAAACACGGGATCAAAGATAGGCTTACAGGTTAAACATTCTGTAAGTAACATCAAATTGATTCCCAAACCAACCCCAAGTAAAAAGAATTATACAGTAGGAAATTAAATGCTATAAACTGCAATATTATGGTTATGCCATATCAGCATCACACACCCAAAACCAAAAAAAAAATTGCCACAATTATAGCTTTGTGAAACAAACAATTCCATTCAGGTGATAGTGGATTCCAATACATCCTGCAGTATCTTGATAATGCAATAGGTTTTGTTGAACCAAAATGTTTCACATGTTAAACTTAATAAGACTATTCAGTTTTTTTTCTTAAATGAGACAATTCTTACATAAAACTGCCGCTATAATAAAATTTTCAAATTCGTAATGCAACCGGTTGAACTAAAGGAATTAAACAAACCCCACTCAATAAAAGTCCTGAAAATGCATTACACAGAAAGGATCAAGCAAACTCACTTGTTATCATGCCAGCCCACCAGAGTGGCTCGTATAAGTATGAATAGCCTCCAACTCCTGTAAAAAATAATTAGCATATTTATTTCCAGTGAGATCCTGCTAATTCATGATAGTAGCCTACAAATAGTTGTACAACAAAAACGAGTGAAAACTCACAAAAATAAGAAACCGCTCATCGCACATACATCCCAAAAGATGTTTCAGGCATTAAGATAGATACAACTGGATGCATAACATGAAAAAAGATAGTTTAAAAGGAGAAATTTCAGAATTACATAACCCTCAATAATTTTCTGAACCAGGCATGAAGAAAAGATTATATAAAATTATGATGGCAAAATCAGGTAAAATTTGTTGACTGAAAAAGAAAGCATGCAGAGGTGCCTGTTTGCTGCATTTTCAGCCTCCAGATGCAAATTATGCCTGACTTTTCATGAGTGATGCATTTCGCACTTCAAATCAAGGTTTGGAAGAAGTATTTTCTTTGGATTACTTGTCAACCTCAAGAATCCTACAGTTAAATGTGGACATTGAATGGGAAAAGATAGTTTAAAAGGAGAAATTTCAGAATTACATAACCCTCAATGCCATATTATATCATCTGTTCTGTTACAGACAAACCTTTAAACGTAGTCTCACAAATGTCCACAACTTTAGTAATCACAAATTAACATTGTCTAATCATATCCAGGCATGCCTAAAATAACTCCAAAAGTGCAGTGGATATATAGTTTTAAGCGGTTAAAGTCAGTTATGTTTCAGAAATACATAACCCTCGATGCCATATTACAGAACCTGTTCTGTTAGAGATAAACCTTTAAAAGCAGTCTCACAATTGGCCACAACTCTATTAATCACAAACTAACATTGTCCAATATTATCTAGGCCAACTTCCAGGCAGAGCTAAAATGATTCCAAAAGTCACCAAAGCAAAAAATCTAGGTTCTTAGGCCTTGTATAGTAACAAGTAAGGGAAAAAGAAATGGTAACCTAACTCATATCACTGCCACTCATTAGCTAAAAAAGCCAAAGGGACATAATGCATAACTGCACTGCACACTTCAATATCTCCACTACTGCCTCAAACAAAATTGACCACCCAAAAGCCAACATTAAGAAGTAAACTCGACGTATTCAATGGTGGTAAGTACAGTTCACTCCTTACATAGAAATTTTCTGCAATCTAACCATTCACAATACAACATGATTACATATACGGAAATGAAAACCATAGTGAGAAGCAAACTTTCGAAAAATGGTCTGAATCCCCACCAGTCAATTAGTTGCATTGCATTCAGCAGTTTCTAATAGCAAATAAGCCTACTTCTTGGCATCTCCAGTATGATCTTCAAGAGAGATTTGAAACAGTGTCTGAGTTCCCAGACTATATATCCTATTCCTAAACATTATGCAACAAATAATAATCCATTTAGTGATGATGACTCAGATCTCCACCAATCATTAGCTGGAACAGCTTAGAGACATAATATGTAACTACATTGCATGCTTCAATGCATCACTGCAGCCACAGTCCAAAGTTGACCACCCAAACAAGACCACATAGAGAATTAAACTCAATGTAGTCATCTGGTGGTAACCAAACTTTCCACTCAGTCAAAACACGGTTGCAATCTAACTGATAATAATTCAATGTGATGGTACAAATAACAAAACCATGCTGCGACAAATTCCAGAAAGACAAAAACACTACTCTTCACATCATATGCAGTACAACTTGTTCCTTACAGGATTTGATCCGAATAAGTATAGATCAAACACACAGTAGAAACAAGAGAAAGTTTAAGTTAAAACCACATTCACTCTACAGCTTGCCTCGCGGGATCAAAACATAATATAAGTGCATTACACTTAAAAAAAAACAAATTCACACAAACCTCGAGATTTTTATATTGAAGTAAAATCACATCAAAGTACGCAAAATGCAGATTAATCACAAATTCCATCATTTACACTCACACAAACCTCGAGATTTTTATATTGAAGTAAAATCACATCAAAGTACACAAAATGCAGATTAATCCCAAATTCCATCATTTACACTATCGAGAACCCCAAAAACGTTTGTGCACTAGACTTGGAAGAATTCATAGAAGACCTTAGAGATTTAAACATTAAAGTAAAACCCCATTATAGAACCCAGATCAATCCCAAATTTAGGTACTTATACAACTAACAACTCCAAAAACAAAAACAAAAGAACAATTCAAAGAACTTAATCCAACTATATCTCCAAACAGACAATCTATATAACATTACCTGCCCTAACTCCGGAAGCACCAGCCTTCTTCAAACCCTTCTTCTTGACAATGAAACTAGCACCAATGAAGA
>JAUPMG010137593.1:0-11337 GCA_031762675.1 Pachysandra terminalis
AGTACCCTGAGGTCAGGGTCTTATTGGTCACTAGCCTAGGTTACGGGTGAGGTCAAACCTAATTATTTAAGTTAATTGGGTTTCTAATCTTAATTAGGCTAGGATCTGGGATCGGGTCGTTACATCCTCCGACGAAACTCATCGAGGGATTGTCGGTCCACCGACGAACACTCTGGTTTGTTTATTTATCTCACTATCGGTGGATCCTCCAGTCCATCGACGAATGCACCGAAGAGGGATCCGTTGTGACTTATTATTGTGTAATTGAGGGTGAGGGGATGTACTATCCCACGGACCCAGATCATTGATTAAATAATGAATCTAAATGTAGAAGCTAGTGACTATGAGTGCTAAGTTTATACATGTGAGTTGTTGGTTCATTCCATCAAGTTATTGAACTTTGAATTACTCTAGTGTCTATGAATTTTGTGAATGCATGCAAGCATTGTTACATATGAGGTATGCGGTTGATTGTGGTACAGCCAAGGGGTTTATGTCTTTCTCTTGTGAGTGGTTGGCATGGAGATGCAAATCCATAAATGTGATGAAGTGATTTCTTGCAAATGCTTTTGAAATGGAATGTTTTCCCCTTTATGCCTTAACTAATCTTAATTGAACAGTAATATGGAGACCTTTCATAAGGGACCCACGGTCGAGATGACCATTGGGTATTACTCGAAAGGAGTAAAATGAATTGATTAATGTGAATGGATATGTCAGATGAGCATGATCGGGGTGAGGACCAGAGTTGTCCAATAGGCCCAGACGTGCAATCATCTATTGTACGGGATGTTTGGTGTCATGAACTGGGATGTGTGTTATGGAGGGAATTTCATGATGTTTTCCGTGATGCCCTTGACCCCCCCCCCCTAATGCGTGGAAGCAGGGTTCCCGATAAAAATAAAGGCGGGGCATGAATTCCCGAGGTTGAGAGTCCCTTGAAACTATGCTCACACAGAATCGGCGAGACAGCCGTAGCCCGAAAGGGGCCATGACTCCAATAGTGAGTTGCATGGTGTTGCAGTCCAGATCGAGCATGCACATTCAGTGATCATGATGGAAACATTGGCATACATATCATTATGATTGTGAATGATTGTGATTGAGGATAGGGAGCTAGATTTACCTACGAATCATCATGGAGCATCTAGCATTGTGCAGCTACGTAGGTATGAAAGGACTGGTTGGTATAAAACTCAGACCTGTGAGATTGGAAGTAGGACATTCTAATAGGGAACTAGATTGTTGTGATGTGATACTCAATGAATTGCAATTGATTATGTATTGCCAATTTAATTTATTCATCAGTGTACAAGTAAGACATTGGTAGTTATATTAAAATTATTTAACCTTGGTAAGTATTAATTCTTCTCCCTCCATATCTTTTCCCAATTATTATCCGTTGCACGTATATACTAGACTGTGTTTTTGGGTAGATGCCCAAGTATTGTGGATCTACTCGCGGGCTTTATAGCTCACCCTCTTGGGATTATGCTTTTCAGGTTATGCTGCGCACTCTGTTAGATAAAAGGATGGATTGGGATAGGAGGCTCCCGCACGCACTTATGAGTTGTAATGGGTTGGGTAACCAATTAACTTTAATTTTTGTTTACAATAGCTCTTATTACTTACTTGTTTGCCTTCTCCTGGTGAGGAGGTGAGAGTTACGTCGCCAGATTATTGAGGTCACCCTAGAGGGGTACACCCTAGGATATGGTTGTGATAAAGTGGTATCAGAGCCGAAGTTTAATATATTTTAGAAACAACTATAGTTGTGATTTAGTCTTAATGATAAGAATGGGGTGGTAAAGACACTCTAAGAAAGAATAGGTGGAGGCATAGATATGTGAGGATGAGTGTGAGGGTTGTTTGTTGGTTGTAATTTCTTAAGGGAAACTTTCCGAAGGGTGCTGAAGGTTTGTAAGGACAATATATCTAAAGACCTAGGATTGAACTTTAAGAAATGAATGTTTGGCAAGTATACTGGGTCGGGAGGTCCGAATGGACATGACCACCAAAGGCTTGGAAGGTGTTTTGTGCTAAGACTTACTAAATATTTAAAACCCTAACACTGACCAGGTACCTCCATAAATAAGGCAATAGGGTAGTTGCAAATAAACTAATCTCTAGAATTTATGAAAAGGAAGGTGTGTTAGAAGGAAAAAAGAATAAATAAAAGACATGTATACTTTACATGGAATGTGTCAATCCTGTAGGGGAGTCTAAAATAGCTTAAGTTACCTAGGTTTAAATCAGTAACCGCTTAGGAGTAATTCCTTGTGACGCTAGGATAACGATCGTGATGATGTGTGTGATGATTCATGTTGCAAATTGACCATCTGATTTTTTATGTGAATGAATGGTATGTACTGATCTGGTGAGGGTAGAATTGCAGATTGAAGCTTAGAGGTATTATTTTTGTCATACTTTTATTACACTACATTAATAATTATTACTATTATTTTTGTTATTGTTAAATTTTATTTAAATTTCCTTATTTAGTCTTTTTTATTTTTGCCCTCTTAATTAAATTTTTTAAATATAAAATTTTCATTTTCTTTTCACAACTTTTGGCCGTTAATGGGTCTTGGCGCACCGACCGACGCGATTCCGTGCGCCTGGTGTTTTTAAAACACCCGAAACTCACTCTTTCCTCTCATTTCACATTGGCTTGCTCGAAAAACAAAAACCCTTCCTCTTCTCCCTTAAAAACCCTCACCAAATCTCTTCAAAACACTTCCCCTTTGAGAATCGAAAACCCCATTCCCCTTTTCTCACTTTCTTTCGCCCCAGGGCATTGGGAAAAACTAAATCGCCTCAGGGGATTTCTCTTTCTTCTCTTCTCTTCTCCAAGGATTATAACCCACTTTGGGGACTGATACCCAAATGCACCTCCTTGTTCAGCCTCACATTGAGTCTCCAAGGACAGCAAGCCCTATTTCTCATTTCCACTTCGTTTTTCTCTTTACTTGTGGTACCATCAACACTACTTCATGGCACGAACAAGAAAAGATACGACTCCAAGGGCCCCCAAGAAGGCTAGGGCATCTTCAAGCCGCTTGCAGAGATCGGAAGAGGAAGAACATTTGGAAGACAAGACCCCTGAACTGGAACCCAAAGTTCAACCTACTCAGTAGCCACATCAACCATTCGCAGTGGAGAAGGTAATCTCTCATGCCTTCTTCAATAGAAAGTGTGTCATTGAGAGGAAGGTAGAGCTTGAGCATGTGAGGGAGCATGGAGTACTGGAGATCCTAGAGAGGGCGGGTTGGAGCCCATCCTATCCTGGGGTGGGTCAGCTTACCCTGCTGTAGCACAGTTGATGTACTTGTCGATGGTTTCATCTGACAAGCTGGCCTTAGTGATCTTCTTTGAGATCTAGCAGCGTCATTATGAGCTGACCGACCCACTAGTAGTAGAGATCATGAACTTGAACAGGAATCTGCTAACGACTCATTTTTTGGAGCTCACGAGCTCCGAAAGGGATGATGTGACCACTAGGTTGGGTGGAGAGTTAGTGAAGTGGAGGAAGGATAATGCCCTCCCTTCTACTTCTCTAGAGGCACCCTATAGAGTGATTCACAGTACTTTCATCAGTAATATGTAACCTAGGAGCGGGAACAAAACAGACCTAACCTATAGGATGGTTCAGATTATGAATTGACTAGCTCTAGCACAGCGGCACTGCCTCCCTAGTTTGATCATGAACCATATTATCAAGTACGTCTATATCCCTAGGCAGAAGAACCCATTACCTTTTGCTTGCCTCTTGACGGAACTTACTAGAAGGTGGGGAGTAATGCTTCCTTACCCCGAGAACTTGGTTAGAGAACCTCCTCTCTCCCGCTATAAATTGAACAAGATGAAGATTTGCACTGAGAGTGCCCCAGAGCACAGGGAGATGGAGAGAGGCCAGTCCAGTCAAGCCGAACCAGAGCAAGAACGCCGAGAGACTTTCACAACAACAACAACTTCCGGCACCTCAGGCGCGCATTATGTGAGAAGGAACATGACAGTAGAATCCCGACTATTAGCACTGGAGAGAACCACGCTAGAGATGAGGACACTATTGTAGGATACTAGAACAGAGAGCAGGACTTAGTTTGAGAGGATCCTGGAGTACTTGCAGGGCATGGCTTCATCTCGCCACCGAACAGACGATGTAGTACAGCCGTCACTATCGCCGCCAGTCCCAACACCAGAATCGCACCAGGAAGACCCTGAGGATTGGGGAGAGACCGAGCCGGGACATACTAACCTCCCAGATCATTAGTGAAAGAGAGATTCTTGATAGTCTGAACTTCATGATGGTTGTCATTACTTTTTAGTTAACTTTTGTAATAGTTGCCCTTACTCCTTTGTCTGACTTTTGTGATAGTGGTTATTACTTTTTACGTAATATGACTTGACATACATTGTGATTTTAGGGATCTTATGAAAAGTTCCATTGGTTTAGAACCCAAGTTAACTTGGGTGGCTTAATGTATGAGTCATGGTTGTTTTATGCATGTCATACATGAATTGACTATTTACTTTTTATGAAATTGCTATGTTGAATGATTTTTCTTTCTTTTAATATGATTGTTGGGAGTAGAGCATCAAGGAATAGTTAACCAGACAATTTCAGGTTGACCACTAGAGGTATGGACCACAAAAACAATAGGTTTCCCTTACTTGAGACCAACCCTGATTTGTGTGGACTAACCTTATTGAATTTCGGGACGAAATTCATTTAAGGGAGATAGGATATAATGACCAGGAAAGGTTCAAAACTTTAGTAAGGGTAATTTCGTATTTCACCCCAACTTAAATAGGAACACTACTGTATGTATCACATGGGTTGTGGCCTTGAATTGGTGGACTGTTAGTCTCCCAACTATTTGTCGTACTTAACGGGACTTGTGGACACCCATTTGTTAGTTAGAACCAAAGTTAGAAGTTAGCCCTTTTACCTTTGGCTGGACAGCCCAAATCTGAGCCCATGAAACACAACCTTACCCAAAGCTGGGAATATATTTATTCTGCTCTTTAGACTTTTCAGCATTGATTGTTACTGAAATTAAGAAAAAGGAGGCTAACCCTAGAGCTGGAGTTATGGAGGTGAATGGAAGTTGGTGGAGAAACTACCATCATCAATGCAAGGTGAGTAATTCTCCAATATCTGGATATTTAAAAACAAAAACCCAAATGTTGGTTATGTGTGTATATTCTCCATATATAGTAATGATATTTGATCAAATGAATATGAATGAACTCAAAAATGCAATATCATGATGATAAGTGTATGATATTGTTTATTTTTTAAGTTTGATTCTTGAAAAGAAGTTTTGCTGAATGTTCTGTATCACGATTTATGTGTTAATAGGGTTTTGAATACAAAAATTTCCTAAGCTTTAAATATGCTTCTTTGGTTTGAATCAATGCCTGAATTTAACTCTTCTTGAGCATGTTCTTTTCCCCATTTAAGTCTGGAGAAACCCCCTAAAACCTGTGGGCCTCGCGACCTAAATGAAGCAAAGAAAAACCCTGAATCATGTCGGTCGGCGGATGGTCGGTCCATTGACACATCCGCTGACAGTGTGCAAGAATGTAGAACACTGTCCGTCGGTGGATTGTCGGTCTACCAACAGATCTGTTGACAGCAACCCCAAATGGGACCGAGCATGTCGGTGGTTAGTCGCTCCACCCATGAACCCGTCGAATAGACCTGTCGGTGAGTCCTCGGCCCGCCGAAGAATCCACCGACCAAGACCTAGTTGGAATTCACTTTAACCCATCGATGGGTGGCCGGTCCACCAACGCATCCACCGGCGCTATCCGTCGGTGCATTCTCAGATGTCGAAGAAGCTAACGATGGAAACATACCTGGAATGAATAGGACCCATCGGTGGATGGTCGGTACACCGACGCATCCACCGATGAAACTCATAGGGGGATTGTCGGTCCGCCGACGAACCTGCCGACCAACACTCTGGTTTGTTTATTTATCCCAATGTCGGTGGATCCTCCGGTCCACCGACGAACCCACCCAAGGGGGATCCCTTGTGACTAGTTATAATTGTGTAATTGAGGGTGATGGGATGTACTATCCTACGAACTCAGATCATTGATTAAATCTAAATGAAGAAACGAGTGACTAAGAGTGCTAAGTTTATACATGTGAGTTATTGGATCATTCCATCAATTTATTGAACTTTGAATTACTCTATTGTCTATGAATTTTGTGAACGCATGCAAGCATTGTTACATATGAGGTATGTGGTTGATTGTGGACCAGCCAAGGGGTTTATGTCTTTCTCTTGTGTCTAGTTGGCATGGAGATGCAAATCCATCAATGTGATGAAGTGATTTCTTGTGGATGCTTTTGAAATGGAATGTTCTCTCCTTTCTACATTAACTAATCTTAACTGAACAGTAATATGGAGACCTTGCATAAGGGACCCACGGTCGATATGACCATTGGGTATTACTCGAAAGGAGTAATGTGAATTGATTAATTTGAATGGATACGCCAAACAAGCATGACCGGCGTGGGGACCAGAGTTTTCAAATAGGCCCAGACGTGTAATCGTCTATAGTACGGGATGTTTAGTGTCATGAACTGGGATGTGTATCACGGAGGGAATTTCATGATGTTTTTCGTGATGCCCTTGAAACTCCCCATGCGTGGAAGCGGGCTTCCCGATAAAAAAAGTGGCGGGGAATGAATTCTCGGGGGTTAAGAGTCCTTTAAAACTATGTTGTACACACCAAAAGGGGCGAGGCGTCCTTAACCCGAAAGGGGCCATGATTCCAATAGTGAGTTGCATGGTGTTGCAATCCGGATCGAGCGTGCACATTCAATGATCATGACGGAAACATTGGCATGCATATCATCATGATTGTGAATGATTGTGATTGTGAATAGGGAACTAGATTTCCCAAGGAATGATCATGTAGCATCTAGCATTGTTTAGCTACGTAGGTATGAGTGGACTGGTAGGTATAACACTGCAACCTGTGAGGTTGGAAGAGGGAATTGCATTTAGTAATAGTTGTTGTTGGTTGTTGTGATGTGATACTCAGTAAATTGCAATTGATTATGTATTGCCAATTTAATTTATTCATCAGTGTACGAGTAAGACATTGGTAGTTATATATATTAGAATTGTTTAACCTTGGTAAGTATTAATTCTTCTTCCTCAATATCTTTTCCCAATTATTTTCCGCTGTACATATATACTATATTGTGTTTCTGGGTAGATGCCCAAGTATTGTGGATCTACTCGCGGACTTTATAGCTCACCCTCTTGGGATTATGTTGTTCAGGTTATGCTACGCACTCTGTTAGATAAAAAGATGGATTGGCATAGAAGGCTCCCGCATGCACTTATGAGTTGTAATGGGCTGGGTAACCAATTAACTTAAATTTCTGTTTACTTTAGCTCTTGTTACTTGTATGCCACCTCTTGGTGAGGCGGTGAGAGTTACGTCACCAAGGTGACCCAGGAGGGGTACACCCTAGAATCGGGTCATGATAAAATGGTATCAGAGCCGAAGTTTAATAAGTTTTAGAAACAAGTGTAGTTGTGATTTAGACTTAATGATAAGATTGGGGTGGTAAAGACACTCTAAGAAAGAATAGGTGGAGGGATAGATATGCAAAGATGAGTGTGAGGGTTGTTTGTTGGTTACGATTTCTTAAGGGATACTTTCCAAAGGGTGCTGAAGAATAGTAAGACCACTGTATCTAAAGACCCTACGATTGAAGTTTAAGAAATTAATGTTTGGCAAGTATACTGGGTCGGGAGGTCCGAATGGACATGACCACCAAAGGATTGGGAGGTGTTTTGTGCTAAGACTTACTAAATAGGTAAAACCCTAACACTGACCAGGTACCTCCATAAATAAGGGAATAGTGTAGTTGCAAATACACTAGTCTCTAGAAATTATGAAAAGGAAGGTGTGTTAGAAGGAATATAAAGAATAACTAAAAGACATGTATATTTTACATACAATGAGTCAATCCTGTAAGTGAGTCTTAAATAGCTTAAGTAAACCTAAGGTTAAATCAGTGACATCTTAGGAGTAATTCCTTGTGACGCTTGGATAATAATCGTGATGATGTGATGTGATGATTCATGCTACAAATTGATGGTCTGATTTTTTTAAGTTAATGATTGGTATGTACTGACTAGGTGAGTTTAGAATTGCAAATTAAAGCTTAGTGGTATTATTTTTGTCATACATTGATTACACTACATTAATAATTATTAGTATTAGTTTTGTTATTGTTAAATTTTATTTAAATTGCCTTATTTAGTCTTTTATATTTTTGCCCTCTTAATTAAATTTTGTAAAAATAAATTTTTCATTTGTTTTCACAACCTTTGGCCGTTGGTGGGTCTCGGCTCACCGACCGACGCGATTTCGTGCACCAGGTGTTTTTAAAATGCCCGAAACTCACTCTTTCATCCCATTACACATTGGCTCGCTCAAAAAACAAAACCCTTCCCCTTCACCCTTAAAAGACCTAACCAAATCTCTTCAAAACACTTCCCCTTTGAGAATCAAAAACACCATTCCCCTTTTCTCCCTTTCTTTTGCCCTAGAGCATTGGGAAAAACAATCACCTCAGAGGATTTCTCCTTCTTCTTTTCTCTTCTCCAAGGATTATCACCCACGTTGGGGACTGATACCCATACGCACCTCCTTGTTCGACCTCACATTGAGTCTCCTAGGACAGCAAACCCTATTTCTCATTTCCACTTCGTTTTTCTCTTTACTTGTGTTACCATCAACACTACTTCATGGCACGAACAAGGACATATAGATTTCCAAGGCCCTCCAAGAAGGCTAGGGCATCTTCAAGCCGCATAAAGAGATTGGAAGAGGAAGAACATTTGGGAGACGAGACCCCTGAACCAGAACCCATAGTTCATCCTACTCAGTGGCCACATTAGCCGTCCGTAGTGGAGAAGGTAATATCTCATGCCTTCTTCAATAGAAAGTGTGTCATCTAGAGGAAGGTAGAGATTGAGCATGTGAGGGACCATGGAGTATTGGTGATCCTAGAGAGGGCGGGTTGGATCCCCATCTTGTCCTGGGGCGAATCAGCTTACCCTGATGTAGCACAGATGTTGTACTCGTCGATGGTTTCATATGATAAGCAGGCCTTAGTGATCTTCTTTGAGATCGAGCAGCGTCAATATGAGCTGACTGTCCCACTAGTAGCAAAGATCATAAACTTGAACAGCAATCTGCTAGCGACTCATTTGCCGGAGCTCACGGGTACCGAACGGGATGACGTGACAACTAGGTTGGGTGGAGAGTTAGTGAAGTGGAGAAACGATAATGCTCTCCCTTCTACTTCTCTAGAGGTGCCCTATTGAGTGATGCACAGTACTGTCATCAGCAATGTGTATCCTAGGAGCGAGACAAAACAGACCTAACCTATAGGATGGTCAGATTATGAATCGACTGGCTCTAGGACAGCGGCCTTGCCTCCCTAGTCCGATCATGAACCATATTATCAAGTAATTCTTTCTCCCTAGAAAGAAGAACCCATTACCTTTCGCTTGCCTCATGACGGAATTTACTAGAAGGTGGGGAGTAATGCTTCCTTCCCCTAGGAACTTGGTTAGAGAACCTCCTCTCTCTCGCTATAGATTGAACAAGATGGAGATTTGCACTCAGAGTGGCCAGACCACTGGGAGATGGAGAGAGGCCAGTCCAGTCAGGCCAAACCACATCAAGAATGCCGAGCGACTTTCAGGACAACTACGACTTCCGGCACTTCAGGCGCGCATTATGTGAGAAGGAACATGACAATAGAATCCCGACTATCAGCAATGGAGAGAACCATGATAGACATGAGGATACTACTGCAGGATAATAGAACAGAGAGCAGGAGTTAGTTTGAGAGAATCCTGGAGTACTTGCATGGCATGGCTTCATCTTGCCACCTGACAGATGATGTAGTACAGGCACTACCACCGCCAGTCCTAGCACCAGAATCGCATCAAGAAGACCCTGACGATTGGGGAGAGCTCGAGCCAGGACATACTAACCTCCCAGATCATTAGAGAAAGAGAGATTCTTGCTAGTCTGATCTTCTTGATGGTTGTCATTACCTTTTAGTTGACTTTTGTAATAGTTGTTCTAACTCCTTTGTCTGACTTTTGTGATAGTGGTTATTAGTTTTGACTTGGCATACATTGTGATTTTGGGATCTTATGAAAAGATCCATTAGTTTAGAACCCAAATTGACTTGGGTGGCTTATTGTATGAATCATGGTTGTTTTATTCATGTCATACTTGAATTAACTATTTACTTTCTATAAAACTGCTATGTTGAATGATTTTGCATTCTTTTAGTATGATTGGTTGGAGTAGAACATCAAGGAGTAGATAACCAAACTATTTCAGGTTGACTATTAGAGGTAGGGACCACCAAGACAATAGGTTTCCCTTACTTGAGACCAACCCTGATTTGTGTGGATCAACTGTCACGACCCAAGCCAGAACTTCCCAATTCTAAGATTTTCGGGTATAAATCGCAACCTTCACCCCATATTTCTACCGGAGTGGGTAACAATGGTCAAAACTTAAGCAGAAGCAGTTAACACATTCAAGTAAGATATAAGCAACTGAAATAAAGAACAAATCTATTACAAGATCAATGAAAGAAAGTCTAACTCTAATACAATCTTACACTTGGTATGGTTGATCTATACCCAAAACCTAGGCTCTCTCTATGTGACCAAGCTCCAGACCTGAAAAATATTAAATCAACTCACATAAGCTAGAAGCCAGAATGAGTAATCCTTCCATGCAACGTATGGAATATAAAGGGGTAAGTCTGGGAGTTAATCACATGAGTTCCCTGAGAACTCATGCTACAAGGCTAATTCAGGGTAACTAAACCTCAAGTGAAGATCACCGAGATTTGGGGAAATTCCACGAACTCCAAGAGTGTGTAAATACCCTAGGGTACTGGTATCACAGATGTCTGAGGTCAAAAACCCAAGGAGAAGGGCAAGTATGGGGTCTCGACGAGGTCTCGGCGAGGTATCAGCAAACCGAGGAAAGGTTTTGCTGGGTTGTCGGTTAATCTGGTGGTTCTCGATGGGGTCTAGGCGCACAGAAAAAGGAGTGGCGAACTTTCCAGTAAGCTGGAAGGGTCCTCTGTGTCACGACCCAAACCTAAGGTAATTCTCGTTCAAACCGCGACTCTCACCCCAACCGGAATCGGGAGTAGTAACCAATATAGAGCCCAACCATAAGAATTAATGAAACTTAAAGGAATATAATTTACTAAAATTAATCAAAAGATAACTAAGTTATTACATCCAAAAC
>JAUPMG010137615.1:0-24988 GCA_031762675.1 Pachysandra terminalis
AGTTATTAAAAAAAGAAATAAAAAAAGAAAAATATTGACTAAAATTAAGTATATATTAAATATTTTAAATAAAAAAATAGATTTATTTTGGCAAAATTTGCAAAACAAGATGCCTTTATTTCGTTTTATTAATTTAATCAAAAAATTATTTTCCAACGAAATTTTGCCAAAATATCTTAAATTTTAGATATTTCGGTTTCGTTTTGCTCTATGAAATCAATGAAAAACACGAAATTAAAAACTATGCCTCTAAGAATGCCAGATTTAGCGGCCGATTTAAGTGGGACCACAGGACACGTGCAGATCTACATACCATCTCATGTGATCACAATCATTGGACACTTGTATTATTATGATTAGTCGATTTCTCTTGAAAGAAAAAATAGTTATAGAGAGTGGACCAATCATGTTCTCTGATACACGAGTCGCGGTGTAGACGATCGGAGCTCGTATTTTGATAAGGTTTATCTTCTACTCAGTATTAAATTGGTGAAAACTGCAAACGGCTTAATCACCAGTTATTTGACCCCCATTCTTCTGATCTGACGGTGGATATTAGAACACGTAGTCTAACAAGGGATTCGCGTGGCTCCCAGCGTTATGATAATATAACACGTAGAAGGGTGTTTTGGGAATTCAAAAGTAAGTTTTATCTTTTTCTAAAAGAAATTTTATATTATTTGTTTCGTCGGGTTCTGAAATTTGTCGTGACTCGAAGGGGTGCACCTGGTTTCCAATACAGGTGGTGTGGTCCCGTCGATACGATCGAGAGACGTTAACACGTGTCCATAAGCATGAATTCGAGCCACGTGTCATATAAAGAAATTTATGTGTGATCAGGGGTGTGAGTGCACGTGAAGTGGGGTCACTCTCTCGGATCTGACGCGTCATTTACAGCTGGTCTTGGCCTGCCGCCTTTCCAAAAATCTCTTCAATTTGTCGTTTCTGAGTGAAATTCATAAAACGAAATATTGAAAATTTCATACGTACCGGTTCGGTTTGATGGTTGACCTGGTTCATGGTTCAGAAATTAGAGTCTATAGTGTGATGGTCCAATCAATATTTTAAAACCCGACCCAATCTATCCAGTTGAACCGTTTCAACAGGTACCATTTGTGTAATCGAGTAGTCCGGGATTTTAACCCACAAAGTATTGAAAATCGTTAAGACCCAACTATTCAACGGTTTAATTTGTGACCCGATTAATAATTAAAATAAGTTTTACAAATCCGGTTGAATCACTGATTGGTTAGTTTCATTTATGATAATTTATATTGGTTATTTGGGCTATTGATATATTTTTCGAATTTTTTGAATATTTAACATATCAATATATGGTGAATAATTTTTGTTTGACATTATAATTTAACATCATTATTCAACTATGGTTGATTGGTTGTGTCTTGTTTTTTTTTTTTTTTGTGCTATTACATTTACATGATGGCATATTTAACATCAATTCAATGGATTGGTCCGAGTTAACCTACCGATTAAACCGATTTGATCTAACGCGCTTTTTTTTTATTGGATTATCGCTCGGGCCAAGTTTTAAACATTGGGTCGAATCATCTTGATCGTGTTGGGTGTAGAAATATAACACGAATCAATAAGATTCGTATAATGTAGGGGTGCAACTCAATTCGTTTTGCTTCGGATTGATATCAACTCAAGATCAAATCTAGATTACTAAAGATTGTTGATCAGGTGAGCTAATTTAATCCCACTTTATACACGGTGTTTGATTACGAGCGCGTGTACGCGTTTTGGGTATAGCTACACACACTGAATCCATTCAATACAGCTGAAACGCCTGCACAACCGTCCCTTTCACGTGTCAGTTGTCAGCAGCTGCGTACGGTGATTAGATCGTTTGATTAAAATGTAAGATTTGAAGCGGTAGAGAGATATCTGATCGTTCTTATCACCAAAAAAGATAATAGCTTCTCAAAGAAGCTACCTTTTTGAATTTCAGTTTATAGGGTACGCCACGTGTCCCAAACCTAACAAACACGTTCATTTTTTCCTTCTGAAGTATCAAAGGACCAAGAACTTATGTTCCCGCGGCATACTGCCTTCTGGGTACCCGAGGGAAGGAGAATCTTATTCTTCCCTCGACGGACCTAGCTTTACTCGGAGGATTTATTTAGGGGCATGCTACCCCTAATGGACGCCTCAAATAGTTATGATCTCAATGGATCTTCGAAGTCACATCTATCTGCTCTCTATAACAGACTTCGAGTTATTTTATTCCATACCTTTACGTTTTAAAAGGTATCTTTATGCAAGAGTCATGCTTGGACCATATCCATAGACTTTGAAGGACTATTCTGTATGCTTTGTCTTGAAGGATTACAAGGCGTATTCCCTCCAAGGGACAACCTCAACGGACAAATTCGAGGGATAACCGCGACGGATATATCCGAGGGACAATCTCGACGGACATATCCGAGGGACAACCTTGACGGACAAATTCGAGGGACACCTTCGACAGACAATTCAGATGGAAGTCTCTTCCAGGCTAACCACTTCAAGATGGTCAATTCGAAGGAGGTATTTTCCCTTCTGCTAAGGATGATTTTGAAGGAGGAATATTCCTTCCTCCTGAGATGAATTCTACGCTAACCACCTCGAGAGGGTCAACTCGTCAAGGGTTTGTCACCCCAAAAAGACTACGGATTTCGTCCTCCCTCGGAAGACGCAGATTTGGGTTTACCCCCTCGAATGCTGTCTTTTATGCATCCGACTTACCAGCTGGGGGTCGAAGTCACTTTCATTCATTCTTATGAACTGACTTCGAACCATATTTTGGGACTTTCACTTCTAGAAAGCAAATCCTCAATGGAAAGGGCTTTAGAAGTTGAAAGCACGTCATCTTCAGACGTACTTCCTAAAAGACTGGTTTCCCCCGGACATTGAGAATGTCCTCTCTCTTTACCTTTAGGAATTTACCTATCAACTTCTGAATTCATCCAAGTAGAAGGCACTCGGATTGATTGCTGTAGCTATAAACCTTAATAGATTTCAAGGTAAATCCCCTCCTTACTGGGACGATTGGTCATGAAAACGAATTCCCTGATGAGACACTCTCTATATGGGTAATTCGATAATACATTGATCACCTGGTAAGGTTATAGTGGTACTTATGTTCCTAGAAGGAAAATAGCCACTAAATGGAGTTCTCCTTCTAAATACGGATTCAGCAACATACAGTGAATTGCCCTCTAAAAAGGTTGTTTTGAGACGGATTCTCAGAATGGAAAGCACATGGTGAAAATCTCACCGAGTTATCACCGCCTTATAAATATCTGTTTTCTAACATATCTAAAGGGGATTTTGTCTTATCTAGGAATAGCGGCAAGATGGTGATGTTGCTCATTGGAACTTGTGTGAAAGTGACACACGTCTTCTGAACTGTGTTGCTCAAGTTTCAAAGTAACCTTTTGCTGAGCAGTTTTTAAGGTTTGAAATGATTTGGTCTCCTTTCTCTGAATGTGACTTAGATGTGTTGGAGTACACGCATCCCTTAAGATATGTTCCAGGACCACGTGTCACTCATGAGCTGCTTAGCACTCGACTGTCCCCCTCTAAACGCTTAGTCGAGTGACACTTGTCCTACTAAGAATGGAAAACTCTCTACAAATACTAGTGCCCATCCTCAATTGAAGGTGATCCGAAATATCTGAAAATCTCGAAGGTTTGAATTAAAAACCAAATTTTGTAACCCTGAAACTACAGTGAATAAAGACACTGAAAGAGAAAGAGAATAATCTTCAACCTGTGAGGTTTTTCTACTATATGATTGCATCCTAACTACATACTCCAGTTATTGCATCACACCCTTCCTTCTACCCCATTCTCTTAGTCTTCTCCACAGTTCGAAGATTGACAAGGAACGCTCTTGACAGAACGGCTACGCGACGGTTTAAGCTGTCTTGAAACAGACTACCTACCTTACTCTCTAGTTGATGATTGTAATTGGTTCATCCTAATACATTTTATCATTTTACAAATCCGTCATCACCAAGATCAACTCAAACTGATCCGAATCAAATTGAAAACCAAAATCTTCAACAAGAAATTGAAATGAAAAACCCTTAAACAAAACCAACTTAACTAAAATTGCAATTTTGGTTCAGGTTGAGTCAGGTTAGTACGATATCTTTAAGAATTATTTAATTTATATAACTAATATATAGATTGTAAATGGATTTAAATTGATTCGGTTTAGAGGGACCGAGATCCTATGTGTTAGGATCCCGTGTGCTCACTGTGTGCTATAGAGACAAACTCCAAGGGGCAAAATGGTATTTATACCCTCGAGTGTGAGCTCCACCCTCGAGTTTGTCTCTACGGCACACGGGATCCCAGCACATGAGATCCCGATTGGATTTAGAGGTATACAAACTACAAATCAGGTTCAGTTCAACTCGATTTAACCAAGACTTCAATACAAAGCCAAATCAGTCTAATTCTGTTTTATAATTTCAGAACCAAAATCGAACCAAATATATAAAAATCCCCAAACTGAACCAATGTCAGTTTGGAAATAATCGGTTTTCAGATTGAATTGACCCAGTTGCACCCCTATTTCATAGAATGGCAATTAACATGTTTTGATCTCATATCGTGAGATTAAGGCGTGTGGAAATCCAATCCAAAGCCTTTGGTATTGATGTTCAGGTTTAATTAATGCTCTATTTGGGATTCCTAATCCACCCATGATTAAATTAATAATAACTTCCAATAATGACGTTCTCAATGAAATCGTTTTTTTAATAGCTATTTGATAATGTATGTATTAAAAATCCAAGAAGCTATCTCTATCCTAGCAAAGTTCTTTAATGGGAAAAAGATTTATTAATAAGAAATGGTTTAGGAGTAATAAATTTAAAGCATCTTTCACCACTTGTAGCGTCCTTCGTAAGTGACGGGAAACAGAAGGAAAGAAAGTACTTTATCTGAAAGGTTTCGTATTGGAAGTCACTTCCAAGTGCATCTTAGGCTAATTAAAGCTTTTAGGAGCAAGAAGAAGAAGAATTAACAAGTCATAAAAATTCTTTTAATTTAAAAACCAAAATATAACTAGGGTTACTTTCACTAACCTTTGCAAGTTGAAGAATTAACAAGTCATAAAAATTCTTTTAATTTAAAAACCTAAATATAACTAGGGTTACTTTCACTAACCTTTGCAAGTTACTGGATGATCTTTTTTGTAAGATATAGTAGGTGGCTCATATTTACTAATCTCTAGATCCAAGGGGAAAGAGGTCCCTCTCTGAGACACAGGTAATTCGTTGTGCAAGTCAATGGCAACAGATCAGGTGCGGGTGGTTGAGTTATGCGGGCGATTGCGGGCCACACCCTATTGGCCACACCCGCACATGTGAAAAAAAAGAAAAAATATCTAAAATAGTTTTTATTATTTGTGCACATGAAGTTCAATGAGATAAACCAATAGGGTGCTGCCCGCAATCACCCGCACCTGATCTGCACTCCAAGTCAGTACTATGGGATTATAGGACACCCTTGTGGTATGGTAAGAGTATATTAGGGTTTTCTCTTATTTACAAGGCAGGAGTATAAATTGTAATCCTAATTCGTTTTTGATCTAGTGAAAACTTTTTCTCTCTCGTAGACTTGGACTTTGTCGAACTACAAATATCTGCATTGTTTGATCTTCGTTTTTACTTTATTTATTATTATTGCTTGATCTCGATCAACATTATTTTTTATTTTTTATTTTTTTTATATCTCTGTGTAGGTGGTCACTTGACCACTCCCCCATAGGAGGGACAAGGAATCGAACCCTCGGCTGTACCCACCCCAACCCTCTCTTAAGGGGATGTCCTACCAACCGAATCTACCTTGATATTTTAGCATGTTAATGGATGATCGAAGATGGATTTTGGTGGAGCATCAGAATGGAGATGAGTAGAGATGGGAAAATATGATCCCACCTGTCAACCGAATCTACGATGATACTTTAGCAGATTCAGATTGAAAAAAACATGAAATTTTGTTTGTCAGATAAACTTGTAACTACCCGGATAATAAACATGTTAGAATGGGTTGTTGGGTATACGTTATAATAAACACATCAACCTACCTGAACCAAGTGGTTAGAAACAAATGGTCTATGGCCAACCCTATGGCATTAATGTGGTACCAACACACCGCACAACAAACCCAACCCTTTAAGTGTTGGATGACGTGAGATATTTGCTTTCTTTTAATGGAAGGAATTTATTGTGTCATGTGTTAACACCACATTAATGCCACAGAGTTGGTCATAGACCATTTGTTTCCATGAGTTTATTAAATGGTTGGATTCGAATTGACCATATATCAACTCAGACGCGAACCCGTGCCATTGCCAACTCTATATGAGAGGCCGGTTTGAGGCTTTTTCTAATTATGTATACATACATATTCGTTGATTTTTCAATGACAAAATTTGCACATACAATATACAACATTGAAACAATTCTCGTTTATGGTAATAACTAACAGCTTTGTTGGTTACAATGGCGTTTTATGGTAGATAAAGCCTGCAATGCCTCATGCAGCATCAATCACACGATGCCCATAAGGACATCTATGAAGCCAGTAACCATCAATTTAGAACTCCTAAAACACAATCAACCCTAAAAAGAGGCCTACTTTAACTGAAAATACGGCGTAGCATGTGATCTTCAGTACTCTTGAGGCCAAAAGGATGATAAGATGTGAACATTAAATGATACTCTTATAGATAATGACTAAGATGGTGATTGGACTCCATAATTATTGTAGGTTTAATTAAGGTATATATATATATATATATATAAGCTTGTTTCACATTAATGTATGTATTAATAATAATGTAGATGCTCCAAATGATCCATCAAGCTTATCCCTCTTTAATCTATCTGTTACATGTAGCTATCATCAGGCCAAAGCAAATTTAAAAACATAAATGATTAAGATCCTGATTTAATGTTTCATCTTACTCAATGAGAGAGAGAGAGAGGAAGAAAGTGCCAAGTGAGTCATGTGGGGTTAGTTCTTTAGCAAATGGGTTTGAAATGTGAAGCAATGGGAGTATATACTGATTCATTGTATTGTGATTAAACAGCTCTATCTGTACAACGGTTGCTGAATTGTTCAGTCTGGCGTCTGGACATGGATAATCAATTTCTGGGTTTCTCAGACTGCCCATGCTTCAAACCATTAAAAGTTCAGCTTTCCCAAATAGATGGTGCAAACGCTGCTATGGATGACGTCTTCAGTCCCCACTATCCCTATCAAGGAAGGAGCCAGGAATGGATTACTGCCGCATAGGGATTAATCTGACGCACACGTCAAGGTTGGGTATGCTCATGCACAAGGGGAGCGGATTTGCTGTGGGGGGTGAAGCGCTGTGGGGTAGACATGTGAAATTATTATGTTGCCCCTCATGGTGGGGTCCGCAAGCGCAACATAGTAATTTCACATGTGAGTTGTGTCTACCCGCATCCTCACAGCAATCCCACATCCTTTCACCCCCACAGCAAATCCGTTCGCACAAGATGGGTGGCCAGATCCCAGATGGCCTCGTATCGTCCGGAGCCGGATATGGCATACCTTCTAAAGTCAAGACAGGCGGTGTGCATCTACGTACATGGGGCGTGCGCCGACATTGTATGTAGTAGATCAGGTGCGGGTTGCCGTGCAGGTGGCATTTTATTGGCCACTTAAATAAAAGAAAAAAAAATAAATGTTCTTTTACTTGTTCACTCGAATTTAGGTGACGGAGCTAATAGAGTATAGCCTACACTCACCCATACCTAAATGTCAACCGCATATAGGTCTCTCTTTCGAAATAGGTGGCTATGTCTATCTTTTCACAAGGTAAAAATGCTAAGAAATTTAGCTAAAGCCAGCAATAGGGATACATGTCGGGTCGACATGCCTAAATTTGGATATCCGAGGCTTAGTATGACATGGAGCTTATAGAATGATTGGCTCTTAATGTGTTTGAGCCAGTCCACATTATATTGGGATAAGGTGGGTCATATCGGGCCACAAAACCCATGACCATTGTTAGCAAAACGTGATAGGCAAAAAAAAAAAAACACAAAACGAGACAGTAAAATATCAAATTTAATACGGTCTTTACTAAAAAAGATGAAGTCAAAAAAATGGTCAAAAAAACAAAAACCTCAAAAATATTTTGATTAAATTGTTCGAACAGTAGAGATCCAAAAAAACAAAATGAAAAAACGTGAACATGAAAGTGAAACTATTAGTTATTAATTACCAATAAATCTAAGAAAATATTATTATATTAGTCCAAAAACTAATTTATAAATCTAAATAATTTACATTCATTACTATAAGAAATTTTAATATTACCAATATATATATATATATATATATATATATATTTTAAATATAATATAGTATTAAAGATTTTAAATTTAATAATAGAATAAAAAATAAATAAATATATTTATTTTTTTCATATTTAAAAAGGAAAGACGATAAGTTTTTTGAAAAGATTTTAAACATAAAATATACAAAACGTGTTTAATACGTTTTTTTGTTAAATGAAGTTTTAAACAAAATTTAAAACATTTAAGCATCAAAACGTATTCTTTTGAAATAAATAGAATTTTAAACGGTGTTTTGCTAACAATGGACACGACACAACAAAACTACACTGTGTCATGCCTAGTGACTCTTTCTAACTCTTTTTTTTTTTTTTGGTCTAAACCACGTGGTGTTCCCACACCCACTTGGATGTGGAACTAATCCACGTTCGAGGCGGGAGCAATTACGGTAAACCTGGCCACGAGTGCTTCTAGTGAGATTCGAACTCCAGACTTACCTCCGGAGACTCCACTAAAACCCAACTTGCTACCAACGTGACTCATTCTAACTCTATGATAACTATTAGGCAATTTCAAACACATTTTGAATTCTCTCTTTGGATATTGGTGATTGAACTGAGAAACCGATGCATGGGCTCAGTTATGAACTTGTAGAAGTGGGCAAGTCAGGCTCAGGCTCAGGCTCATTATGGCCTATAGTGAGGTCGATTAAGCCTAGAACATTGTCCATAGTTAGGGATGGCAATGAGTTACGTTAAACGGGTAATTTGCCCCACTCCTAATGGTTAGGGTTTGGTAACCCAGGAATAGGGTTAGGGGTGGGTTAGGATTTGGTTCAACCCAACCCTAGCCTGCCCCATTGTTATTCGTTTATATTTTAAATATATATTTTATATATAAATTTTTATTTTATAAGTAAATATATTTAAAATATTAAAGATTTTAAAAAACATTTATTTTTAAAAGAACCTTTAAAAAGATCCTAACTCTTTGCGCCTAAAGCCGGTAAATAGAAAGGGTACAAGTCATGAATTAGGTATGCTGGGCCGAGTTATCAAGACAAATGGACGCCCGACCTGATAATACTATAGTTTCAAGAACTTGCATGGTTTCAAGATCGGTCTGGATTGGAATTGGCCAGGACTGGTCCGATCCCAACCGACAATACAACTATTGTATCGTGAGGCTTTGGATCGGACCGGTCCAACCGATATCAATCCGGATTGGCCGATCCGGATCGGTCTAATGATTGGATTGGCGAATCCAACTGATCTCCAATTATTTTATAATAAAGGGTCCAATCAGTATCGGTCTGGATCGGTTCAATACTGACAGATCCTGACCGGTATTGCCGTTCTGGAGATCGGTTCAGTCGATCCAATTTTTTTTAAAGAAAAAAAAAAAACCAATATTTGGATCGGACCAAAATCGGCCCGAATCGGTCCGATCCAGGATCCCAAGAATGAAAACCTTGTGAAATTAAACTTTTAGATTCATAAAATATAAATTTTGTGCATTCCATAAAATACATGTATATTTATGTAAATTTCATATATTAGATATTTAGAAGATTATTCTTTATAACATCTTGAGATATTATTCAAAAATATAGATTTTAGTTTTAAATGTTAGAGAAAATGAGTAATTAGAAACAGACTTGGGCTTAGATAACTTCAGGCTGCGTTTGGCCCGGCTTGTGCTTATGGATAAGCACTCATTGGATAAGTTGCTCAACGGGAGCACTTATCCACAACAACAATACACTACTTATTTGAGGAAAATAGCGTTTGGTAAATACAATTATTTAAGTGTTCATAAAAGTTTAGGGGTAAAAATAAGTATTATAAAAATATTATTAAAGTTTAAAACTAACATTTGTTTAAGTGTTTATGAAAGTTTAGGGTAAAATAGGTATTTTAAAAATATTACTAAAGTGGTGAAATAGCTAAACGCATAAGAGCTTGGGAGAAGCTGCTCTCTGTTGCTTCTCCTTATGGGTAGCCTTCCTCTACTACTTATGGGTAAACACAAGAGCATTTTGTCTGTTGCAAGGTAGCTGCACCGTCAGGTGTTTTGTGTGCCGATTGCTGCACATTTGTTCAAAAGTAAAATTGAATTTTCAAAAGTAGACCTTCGGCTAGACACGTGGTGGAAATCGGCGCATGGAATAGCCGATGGTGCAATTACCTCGAAACAGATGAAATGCTCTCGATAAACACTTACCCATAAGCGCTACCAAACACATATTTAATTTTAAAAAGTGCTTATATAAGTTATAAGCTGCAATAAGTACTTATAGAAGCCAAGACAAATGCAGCCTTAAGGTCGGACCAGGCATGGTTTATACTTTTCAGCCCAAATATCAGATTGGCCTGGGCTTGGAAACACTTAAATGTGCAAATCCGGTGCATTGTTAGATAACTTTAAGGTCAGACATGCAGGCCCAAAAAAGGGACTGGACTGGGCTTGGAAACACTTAGGCCCCGTTTGCCGAGCTTTCAAAGGACCTGGAAGCCCTTCCTAGACTTAAAAGGGCTTCTTCCTACACAAAGTTTGGGTTTTTGGTGACTTTTTTAAAAGCTATTTTGATAGAAGCGCTTCTTTAGAAAGTTTATTTTGGTGACGCAAGTATAAGACTGCTTTTAAAAACTACGTTTTAGGGAAACAATTAGTCATGTTCTAAATTTAGGTGAATCTTTTAAAATAGCAAATTGTCGTTTCATTTCAATTACAAATCCTTTAAAAAGATAAGAATATCCATCAAGCCTAAAATTATGTACAGACCATCCTTTTATATAATTTTTCTCACGAAACGGAGTTTTCAACGAATGACTTTAATTCAAAGCCTTTTTTAACAAAGCCATTCCATTGAACCCTTCCATTAATATGAAGTTATCACAAACAAGCCCTAAATGTACAAACACGATCCACTGGTCCTTAACTAAAATGTTCAGGGACAAAATAGCACTTCTAATATGAAAACCCTACATTATATAGACTTAATTTTCCCCCAGTCCATCTTTTCTTGCGACGTTCGTCATCTTCTCTCTCTCTCTCTCTCTCTCTCTGTAAACCCCTAATCCAGAGCTCCGAATCGAGCAAAAATGCCGCCTAAATTCGATCCCTCACAGGTTGTCGACGTTTACGTTCGTGTTACCGGAGGTGAGGTCGGAGCGGCTAGTTCACTCGCTCCGAAAATCGGACCACTCGGTCTCTCTCCCAAGAAGATCGGAGAAGACATCGCTAAAGAGACTGCTAAAGACTGGAAGGGTCTCCGTGTTACTGTTAAGCTCACGGTTCAGAATCGTCAGGCGAAGGTCTCCGTCGTGCCGTCGGCGGCGGCCCTGGTGATCAAAGCCTTAAAAGAGCCGGAGCGTGACCGCAAGAAGACCAAGAATATCAAGCACACCGGCAATATTTCTCTCGATGATGTGATCGAAATCGCTAAGATTATGAGGCCAAGGTCGATGGCGAAGGAATTGGCCGGAAGCGTGAAGGAGATTCTCGGCACGTGCGTCTCCGTTGGGTGTACTGTCGATGGGAAGAATCCGAAGGATCTGCAGCAGGAGATCGCTGATGGTGATGTCGAGATCCCTCTAGACTGAGGATCTTCAATGAAGGTCATCGGTTTCTTTTTCATTACATTTTGTTTGTCCTTTTTATCTTTGTTTTGATTTTAGGAGTTTTGGATTTTAATTCTAAGTTTAATATCCGGTTCTAAAAGCTTGAGAGAACTCGAATAGATGCAAGATTGTTTGTGAATGCGCAGGTGTAAGTTTAATCTTAGGGTTTGGATTTCTTCACGCATAGATTGAACGTAAATTTGGTTATATATCTTTATTTTTCCAATTTTTTATTTTATCCTTTCAGCTTTTAATTTGACGCCTGCACCCATGAATGTTTGCTTAGTGTATGTGTCACATTGAGGCTAATAAGCGTCATCCTACAAAACACACGCACACATACAAAATAAATATTAACATATGCCTAACAGTTCTAGTTTAGTTGGCATTGAAGCCAATGGTGAGTATTTATGTCTATTAATAAAATTACTCACAAAGCTTGGTTGATGTCCTCTTAGAACTGAGTTAACTACGATTGTATTTATATATGATTAAACGAGAGTACTTTGTGTATTTTGCCTCTTTGTATTTATTAATTTGATGTTATGTATTTTTATATAATTAAACCAGAGTACTTTGTGTATTTTGCTGCTTTGAATTTATTAATCTGATGTTATATGCTTTCATTCATGTTTCTTCTTGCAAATTTAGAGTGTTTTGTGTGGGGGAGGGGGGTGGGCAGCGGCTATAATTCAGTGCGAGTAATCAGTTGTTTCATACATGTATTGAAGAAAGAGCAATACGGAGAAACTTGTTTTCGTCTTGAAATAAGATATTTTTCATAGGATAGAGAGTGGAGGTGAATATTTTGAGATGAATGCATAGTGTTAAGTATCGGTCGATCTTGAGTCGGATTGATCGATACAACTCGGGATTGGCTTGGGACGAGTCACGATCCCAAGCTGATCACGAAAATTGCTAAAGTTCTTTGACTCGGTTTGAAACCGAGTTAGATTGTTCGATCCAGACAATATGATGTGGTTTTGGGTGTGTCAGATTGGATGATCCAATATGGATCGTCTGACACTCCTCAAAAATCTTATGATTCTTAAAAAAATAATAAATTTGGGCCATGTTTGGATCGGCCGATCCCGAGTTGGATCGGCGATCCAACTTGGTATCAGATTGGGACGATCCCCAATCCAATACCGAGTTTAAACACTATGGATGAATGTGTGGTAGAAAAATAGTGTATGGAATTACATTTTGAGACAGTATCGATAACATAAATGACAATAAGATCAGCAAAAGTTGGTTGAACCATTTGGCTTAGTGGCTTTGGAGATTTGGGATAAAGGAGGGTGCATTATGGCGAGTAGTGATCAGTGCAAAGTATGGGTTGAGGGAGGGGTTGGTGCACAAAAAGAGATAGAGAACCATTTGGAGTGGGGGTTTGGAAAGCAATATGTTCAGTTTCGGATATGCTCGATAAAAGAGTGAGCTTTGATGTAGGGGAAGGAGGTAGAATTAAGTTTTGGAAGGATATTTGGAGTGGAAGTGAATCTCTTATGCATGCATTCCTGGGGGTTGCAGCAATAGCCCCAAACTTGAACGACTGGGTTAAGGATCATTTAATTAGACAAGGAGGAGTGGTTTGGGATCTGAAATTAAGAAGAAATATTCTTGATTGGAAAGTGGAAGATGTGGCAGAATTGGTGGAAAGAATTTTTAAGGTTAAGGTGAAGGAAAGAGGAGATAGTAGAGTGTGGAGAGGGAAAGATGGAGAGGTATTTTCGGTTAAAGCTATGTACGATTCATTGTCTGTTGAAGTTAGTGGGGAGGGACCTTGGAAGTTAATTTGGAAAGCAAGTATTCCCTCAAAGGTGTCGTTATTTCTTTGGAATGTGTCGCTGAATAAAATCCTTGTGATAATCTCAGGAAAAGAGGGTGGTCCTTGGCCTCGAGGTGCAGTTTATGTAAAAAAGAGGAGGAAAATGTTTCTCATCTACTTCTCCATTGTGAGGTTATTAGGAGGATCTAGGTCCCTTTCATTAAAAGATTTAAGGTAAATTGGGTTCAGCAAGAATAGATTAAGGCAGAACTTAGCTGTTGGGGTTGGAGGAAGAAGAAGAGGGGTAGGAGAAGAAGTTGTATATTATGGAACTTATGCCCGGCAGCAATTTTGTGGACTGTTTGGTGTGAAAGAAATCAGAGTATCTTCAGAGATCAGGAAAAAGACTCATAAATTGATAGAAAATACTTTACATCTACTATTTTTTTTTTGAATATCTAACTTTACAGATTTTGATGGTATATGGGGTCTAAGATGGGATACTCATAGCTAATCTGTTTTATATTGTAGTGGGTATGTAGCCTGTACATACACAATCTTCTTGTATAGTTTTTTGGCGTCTGGGTTATATCAATAGAAACTACTTTACTGATAAAAAAAAATGTTGGTTGAAATAGTTGCATGTAAAATTATCAAACAAAAGAAAGATGGTTTGGACATGTAAAGTGGAACTATATGGTGGCTCACTGGCTCTTGTTAGAAGTGTGAGATGGTGCAAGTATCCAAAAAGCCTAGAAGGAGGTGTAAAAGGACTTGGTGGAGTAGGTTAGAAAGGAATTGAAGGCACAAAATATATCTGCATATATGTTTTTTCAATGAATTGGATGTTGAAACAAGAATTGTGTGGTTGACCCAACTAGTTGAGATCCGGCATTATTGTTACTGTTATTGCATGTTTTGTCGCCATTGATATGTATCTAAAATGAATCATTTGATTGCCTTAATTAGTTGGGATGAAATAGGGGCATCCTTTGGGATTTGAATGATCCAAGTTAACAGACTATTGCAGATTGTAGGGGAAGAAGAGCTTTGAATCTAGATAAGATAGAGAATAAGAAATTGAATTTTTTGTGTGTTTGTTGTGAAAGTATGGCCTTTTTTGAATTGTCTCTGGGACATAACGACATGGGTATGATGACCTTGTGGTTGGAATCACTTTTCTTATTGCAAAATCGTTAATGCATGGGATGGCTGAAAATAATTTGAGGTAGTTACTGTTTTAATGATCAGGAGCATATGGAGTGTATTTGTTTCTTCTTACTTTTGCTTCTAGTTGGTGTTGCTTTGAGGATTTCCAACTGCATGCTCAATTTTGTCTTCCCATGTAATTTCTACTGCATTTGATGTGTCATTCTTTGGAGGTGGTTTAGAGTTTAGACTGGCACTAAGCGTATTAATCTGAGCACTGTATATGCCTTATTGTGTAATGCTTATGGACAAAGAGCTTTTGAGATAAGCTGATATATTTAACTTCTTCTCAAATGTGTTATGTTCCTTTCTTAAATAATTACCAAGTATCTTTACTTCCAAAAAAAAAAAAAATTCTTAGTATCTTGGCGTTCTGTTGTGGCTGATGAAACAAGTATAATTTGATTGTAACTTGTAGATATGGGGAATGCTTGCTATAGATTATCTTGAGGTTAGCTGGATATTTGTTTCTTATATGGATTGAAGAAAGCCAATGCTATATCAATGGAAGGATGTAAATCTACCTGGATATTTAATACTCTTTTGGTTGTGGTTTATTTCAATGAAATTACTTACTCATTCCAGAGATGTAAGTAGCTGCATATTAGGGCTGTCAATTGGTTCGGTTTAAACCGATAACCAAAAGCACCAAACCGAAAAAATCGGTTCGGTCTGGTTTTTTTCATTTCGGTTTGGTTTTTGTTTGGAAAATGAAAAAACGAACTAATTTGGTTCGGTTTTCGGTTTAGGCTTCGATTAAACCGAACCAAACTTTACTAAATGTATGTAAACCGAACTAACTAGACTAATATATATATGTATGTATGTATGTGCGTGTGTTTTATGTGAATGTGTGTATTTTGTACATAAAATAGCATTAGTTTGGTTTGGTTTGGTTTGGTTTTTGGTTTTGATCACTATAGTTTGGTTTGGTTTTCGGTTTTGTACTTCGGTTTTGGTTCGGTTCGATTTTTGGTTTATTTCACTATGTTTGGTTTTGGTTTGGCCACCGAATTCCACCCCTACTACATATAACCATTTTTAATGTTTTTGCCTATTCTTTTTATTCCCCTTCGTTTTTGTGTTATTGTTCTTGTAGGCAACTATCTCCTGTTTTGGGCCGACTATTGAGATTGCTACTTGCAATTTTAAGTTTAGTTCATTAAAATTATAATTTATAATTGATGAGTTATAATGACCTTTAAATGTCATGGTGTTGTACCTATTGCTGGCCAGTATAGTTTTTTACGTTTATGTTTTGGTTTTAAAATTCTATTGTGAGAACAATCTCTATTTGTCCGAGCATTTGTGTGTATTGTACTGCTGTTTGCTAAATTTTTTATTAATCCAAGGCATCACAGTGCTGCCTGGATTTAACATCAGGTGCAAACACTGTCATCAAATTGGTCAAATGAATTCCTGTGCAACTGTTGATTCATTCCTTTAGTGTTTGTCTTTTTATCTGTTTCAGGGGTATATGATAGTATAGGTTATCAGTAGTATGTCATTGTACCAAGGTGGATTTGTTTTCTCTGTATAATAGTGTTTATAATGGCTTTGTAAAGTGTATATGGATTTTAAAATGCTTAATTGCTATGAATTTTAATTTGGATTTCTCTCAATTTTAAGATGCTCGATGGATGTTGATGGGATGGCCTATGGATTTATTTATTGATGAAAAAATCTTTTTGGGGGTTTTTAATCTCGTTTTCATAAAGGCATAGTTTCTAGTTGCTGTAATGTTTCGGTGACTGGAGGTTGCCTTGAATATTGGAGCTTTCATTCCAACATCATCAACTTAATGTGTTATCCCAACTTTTTTGGGGCTGACCACACGGATCTTGTTCTGACACCCGACATAAAAAACCAATTCTTTAGCTTGTTTATAGTTATTAGTTGCAGTTATAACTCTGATTGATGGTTGTTGCCTTGAATATTTTAGCTTTTGTTCCAACATTATCAACTAAATGCTTTATCCTGCTTTTGGGGCTGACTCCTCGGATCTTAATCTGGCACCTGACCTATCTAAAACCAAATCTTTAGTTTGTTCGCATCTGTTGCAGTCATTTTTGATGGACTAATCTAGGTCTTTTTTTGGTTTTCCTCTACTCCCTTTTGAATCTTTTAATATGCTATGCACCCTTTCACACATTGTTATAGCCTATACGACATTCTTTTACATGCTCAAACCAGCTTAACATATTTTCCCTTGTCTCCTATTTGGTCTTGTCTCAGACTACCTTGGATTTTGGATATGTTCATGGCCTGCCTTGTCTTCCTTGTTCTTTCCGCATATCAATCTCACTGGAGCTTCTGTTTTCCACTCTAAAATTGCATCGCATGATAGTTTTTATGTTTGATTATGTTATTGAGTGTGGATATGGTGTATCTCTAATAAACTGGTGAAATAGCCTTTCCACTTTAATTGAATGTAAGAGTCCGTTGGTATTGATGGATCTGGTGTAGATATCTTCACATCAACTGGTATTGGGACAACCGACAGCGAAGACTGTCTCCAACAATCACTTGTATTCTCACTGACTGTGTCCTATAGGGGGATCATTGAATTAATAACAATTAGCCCCGTTTGAAGAGGTTTATATAAAATTACCTGGGTTGGGGTTTCAGTTAACCTAGATTCAGAAGCTGAAATTTCATGCCTCAGATTTATCTGGGGCAGGAGATTCAATTATTCAGGATTCTGAAGCTGAAATTTTACCTCTACCGTCATAATGTTTATCTTTTGTCATGTCATTGTGTTGCTTCCACAGCTGTTTTGATATTTGCACAGGATGTCTGATTTATCTCCACACCTCACCCAAGTTCCATTGATATTTAATGAGGGTAACATGAGTGAATGATGCCATATTGACCATTGTATAGGTGCTTCATGATCTCCATTGTTACAGGCTCAAGTATTTTACCAGGTAGTAGTAGGAGTTTTCTTGTTTTTCTTTGTTTGAGAAGTTCCAGAGACCTTTCTATTTGATTTTTTTGGTTTTGGTTTTGGTTTTGGTTATATGGGTCCTTTTTTTGGGTGTGTATGTGTTGATCTTGAAATAGTCAATTTCTTATTTGCTGAAAACGAATCCACCAGCTCTGTTCTGAGTCCAGACCAATGAATGCTGATCCATGTGGTTAATACATTATTTTTTTTATTTGATCTTGAATTAGTCGATTTCTTGCTGAAAAAAGCACACTTGTCGCTATTGATGTTGCTTGATGTGGTTAATACTTGCTTGGATTCTTTTATATGCCGTATCTATAACGATGGGTTTGGAAGAATATGCTCTGGTGCTGTGATTGTGTTTGTGATAAACTATTTCTGTATTTAATATTTTATTGTCTGCCAGCTTTTGGGGAAATTGGGCCTGTGTCACACACATTAGAATCTTTAAGCTTATCAGGTTTTGTAACTATGTTTCTTGAAACAGCTATTTGTAAATTGAATTGCTTCTTAATTTGTAGTAGTAGTAGACTAGTAGTTATAGGATGTCTTAGGGACAGCAGTTTGATTTAGGAACTAGGAACCCTTTGGTGCAATTTGTTGGTTTGTGTCGTTTGTAAACGCCGGCTAATGCTTTGATCCGAAAAAAAAAAGGCGGATTTAATAAGGGATTCCCGATTTGATGATCGAACTAGATATGATCTGATTCGGTGTGATTATTAATCCGATCAAATTCGGATATAGGTGGGTTCAGTAAGAGGCCGAGCTGATTTCATTTGTGTATATGAATATATAATATGTATATTACAGATATACACATGTATATATAATATTGGTGACTATAAGTATTACACATAATTAAAAAATAAGTCATTAATTTAAGATACTTTTAAATAGAATTATATATATTAAATTATATTTCTTTTACATCTGTTTTCTTATAAACATAAAATAGGTTTATAAAACAATTCCATAATTGTTCGATTTGGAATTTTGGAACTATTCAGATTTGGCAAGGGATTTATGATCAGATAGAGTATGAAGATCCCATTGGTTCATATTTTAACCAAATCAAATTTGGATATTGGTGATCAGGTGGTCTAATTAATCCTCCTAAACACGTGGCGTTATCTAGAGTGCGTGTGTACATTTACGGGGTATAGTTGCATAAACTGAATCATTCAATAAAGTTGTAACTGCTGCACATCGTCTCTCATGTGCTAGTTATCAACAGCTGCTGCACGTTGATTAAACCGTTTAGTAAAAATGTGATATTTGTAACGGCTTTTAGCGATATCTAATCGTGTTTATCACCAAAAAGGAAACGTTCTTGAAGAAGTAATAGTTTTGAATTCCAGCTTGTGGGGGAACGCTACGTGTCCCAAACATAACAAACACGAATTAACTTCCTTTTAAATGATCAAAAGGATAAGGAGTAATATTCCTATTACATAGGATACTGCCCTTGGAATGATCGAAGGTATAGGAAATTTTGTATTCTTTCTAAGGGACCTTGTTCCTCTTGAAGGATAGATACAGGGGTATGCTACCCCTAATAGACTTCTTAAACACATGAAACTCCAAATAAAATCTAGAAGTTGCATATACTAATTTTCTAGAAGAGACTTTGAGTGATTTTATTGCATTACATTTACATTTCAAAGGTAATTCGCTTGAAGAGAGATCTTTGAGAGAACTTTATATGACTTCCAACTCAGAAGTCATTCTTGGATCATATCCATAGACTTCGAATGACCATTTATTATATTTTTTCTTGAAATTATACGAAGTAGGTATATTTCTTCCTGTTGAGGCGAATTCGAAGCCTAACCACCTCTAGATAGTGAACTTGAAGGCTATCTACCTCTAGATGGTGAACTCGAAGGCCAACCACCTCCAGATGGTGAACTCGAAGGAGGTATATTATTTCCTCATACTAAAGTGAATTTGAAGGAAGTCTATTTCTTCCTCCTAAAGTGAACTCGAGGCTAACCACCCTGTGATGGTCAATTCATAAAGGATTTGTTGATGTGATAATTATATTTACCACTCACAATAGAACGAACCAAGTAGGATAGGGCTATGTTGAGGGTATTGAACCTTAAGGACTGATGGGATTTAGATTGTTAATTTTACTAGATTAATTCTAAATAAATTACTAGACAGATTAAAGGAATGTGTGATTTAATTCTAAAAACTGAATTAAAATAAATTAAAAGGATCTAAATCAATCAAATAAAGGGTAAAGTATTGATGATCCCTCTAACCTAATGAATACTGTTAATCTTATAAAATCTAGGAATTTAATTCAATATCTGAAACAGACTTGTGTGGCTATAAGCTAATTACAATGTCACCAAAAAGTTATCATATTAAGAAATAAGCACAGTCTATTTTCGATTTCTCTAAGAATAAACTATCAAACTCCTTAGTATGAATTACATTATTATAAGGGATAAGTATAACCCATATTCAGTAGGCACGGACTATCCACCTACACTAACTAACTAAATTGCAGTACAATCCGTATTCCCTAGACATGGCCTATCAAATCCGTCTTAATCATTATATCAATATGCACTGTTGCATAATTAGTATTGTTATAATCACAGAAAATAAGAATACCTTGGGTTCAATCCTAATAAATTTATGGCCAGTAGGTTTATTAAAATCGATTATAAACAATAAATTCGATTTTCATTAATTCTTATAACTATGCAACTATCAAACAATCAAATTAAAAACCTAAAAACCATGAGATTAATACCATAAACAAGAAGTTGGAGTTTACATCAATACTCCACAAGGAGTTTAGTCACTCATGGACAGGTTGGTCTTCAACATGAATGTGTAGAAATCCATCTCCATTAATAGCATATGCTCAAGTTCGTCTTATTCTCCAATGCAGAAACCAGCCAGAACAGATCTCAGATCTCAAAGAATTTTCAGAGAAAATCAATCCAATTCAATCTAAAATTAAATTCATCATAATCTACATCCTATCTGGAGTCTTACAATACACAATTCCTAGTTTCGAAGTCATCCAAAAGGACAAGGAAATCAGTTACGTGTAAACCCAAATACTAAACAATTACGTAACTGTTGCTGAAAACCCGTATGTGCTCGATCGCAATGCGGTGCGCTTGATCGCAATGCGATCGATCCTAGCACTCTGCGATCAAACGCAGAGTACAGTCTGTGTTTTCTGGGCTAATCTTTGGCTTGATCTTTTGGGCTTCTACTTGGGCTTTCTCCTTGGGATTTCTCCTTTGGCTTCTTCCTTTATCTTCAAGGTGTAATTGGCTTGAGTTTTGAACTTTGATTTTCTCCTCTTTAGAACCTCGAAGCTTGATCCAATTAAGGCTTTAGTTGACTTAGTTTAAGTCCATGTTCTCCTCATCGTCACCAAACTTGTAAAACAATATATATGCATTAATTCATTCACATAAATATAGCTCTAAGACTAATAAACATGAGTAATAAGTCTAAAAGTGCAAGTGTTACACACTTATCACCTGTCACCCTAAAAAGACTAAGGAGTTTGTTCCTTCCGAAGGACAAAGATATGGGTTTACCCCCTCGAATGCACTCTTATATGCATCTGAGTTATAAAGCCCTCGAATGCACTCTTATATGCATCTGAATTACAAAGTAAGGCTCAAAGTCACTTTTATTCATCCTTAGGAATCGACTTTGAGTTATATTTTGAATAGACTTTGACTTCTTAAAAGCAAATCCTTAGTAGAAAGAGCTTCAGAAGTCGAATTCACGCTATCTCCAGAAGAATTTCTTGAAGATAGGTTTTTTACGTAGTTTGAGAAACATCAACTCGTTTTACTTCAAAAGAAGCTCACAAGTAGTGACCTAAACTCACTAATTGGATTTCCCTCTTTAATTATTATATTTATTTTGTATTAAGTGTGCTTGTGTTTATATAGTTTAATTTCTAATTAGACATAGGGGTTAATTTCTAGTCTATTAATTATTTAGGAGCCCAACAGTAAATTATATTAGATTGGGGTAAAGCTGTAATTTTTTACAGCTTTTGATTCAATTCAAAGCGAGTTGAACTGGTCTCGCTTAGAGGGAGACGTGGGGTGTGAGGTGGCCAGTTGGTGGAGGTTGTGGGAGTGAAGATAGGGGGTTGCTCCCTATACATCTCACCTTTGGTTGGGTTCATTCATATCAGAATTATGAGAGACTTTGAGAGAGTTTGAGAAGCTGGAGAAGAAGATTGTAGTCTGAGTTTTCTGTTTTCCTTGCTGTTGCAGTGGAGAAGAAGTGAAGAAGAGGAAGAGGTCTTTAGAAGTTCTGTATTGTTCTCATCGTCATTAGCAGGAGAAACTGGTAAGTACCTTACCTGTTAATCTCCTCCATGATTGTTAATTGCTGCTGTTTTCTTAGTTTATGTATACATCCAGTCTTCTTAATTTCTGCTGTTTATATCAGTTAAATGGTGCGTTTTATACCAGTTTTTATAGCAATGTTATGTGCGATTAATACCAGTTAATGGAGTATTAATAGACGTGATCTATATTAGTTTTAACTATGATTTTGTTTGAGTTTTGTATGTAAGATTATAGTTTCCTGTTTTTCTGGAAAAGTTACAGATTTTATAACAGCCTGTGTTTTCGATTATAAGATACATGGAAATAATGTTTATAATTTATTTTATACGTTTATATGATGCCTCTAGTAGTTAGGAACACAACCCAATTTATTTGAATGGATTTCATGGTGATTTGAACAAGATATGAAGTTTTTACAGAAACAGAGGATTCAAAAACACAGGAACGATCAATCGCAGAGAATTTCGATCGATCGGGATTTACGATCAATTGGTACTTTCGATCGATCGGGATTTACGATCGATTAGTAATTTCGATCGATCAAGAATTACGATCGATCGCAGGATTCGTTGACACACTGTTGATTTGGGTTTTTGATTTCGGGTTTAGGTGGTTTTAGGATTGTTGGTGAGCTGGTTTGGTTTCCTTGTGACCTATTGAGGTCTATTGTAGAGGCCTTGTGCTTATTGTGGAGGCCTTGTGCCTATTGAGAAGGCCGTGTACCTGTTATGTTGGCTACATGTTGAGAAAGCTTTATGCCTATAATTGATTGATGCTCCCTGTGATCACCCCACGGTCGGGTGGACCCTGGGTTGATCGGGTTGAAATGGAGTCGCCACCATCCATTGAGTTTGGGTGTGAATGGTCACCCGGTTTGATTGATTGATTACAAAATTGTGAAATTAGGTCGGTCTAACCAGATTGGGTACGGGGATTTATTTGAGAGATCGGGAAGGTGTTAGGCACCCGTCCTCTCCTTGTTCAACCGATTACCCGGTTCAAAGTTATTTGGCCAAATTAAGAAAATCTTAAAGTGTTATATACACATAGAAAAATGATTAAAATGTTTATACAAAAAAATATGAAAAAATACAATTTAAACTGAAAACATCCTAAGGAATACCAGATAAAATTCATGAAAGAAAATAAAATTTTTGTTTAATTTAAATTTATTTTTTACTTCAACATTAAAAATCTGTGAAATTATGCTAATTAATGAAACTAATTTTACACATACATCTCAGAGAATTTATTAGGATTCAAAATATTTAATGGAAGTTATTTACTCGAATTCCATAATCCTATAAAAGTTTCAAGTCTTAATTCAAATCCTAGCTATTTTAAATAAATCAAAACTCCTATATTATTAAAAACTGTAAAAACAGATCATCAGAGTTTGGAAATTAACTAAAATTCGCACAATGACATTTATTCCATGCTTCTAATTTTCATAAGCCAATCATTAAGTCTAATTTCTAAGAAAATAAATATTATTCAAAATTGATAACTACATATTATTCTAACATTATTTAAACAGGAAAATGTCATAAAGAACTGTTTTCTATATATAAAAAGAAAATAATAAATAGAATTCATAAAATGATAAAAAAAAAAAATGAACATTACCTGTAGTAGCTAGTAGGCAACGATTGTTTTTAGTTGGAACTCCTTGGCGAATATTGGCTTGAGAGATGGCAGCGAAAATGGATGATTGAGCGCTTTTTTCTGATTTTTTTCCAAACAGGGCCTTAAGTCTACAACTTTTGGTTTGGGGTTTTTTTTTTGTTGCTATTTTGGCTTCTTTTTGGGTTGGGGTTTGTAATTTGTTTTGCTGTTTTTTTTTGTTTGATTACATAGAAAAAAACCCGGAGAAGAGGGGAGAGGAGAACGGAGAAAGAAGAAGAAGAAGGAGGAGGAGGGAGAGAGAGAGAGAGATCCGGCTGCGATTGCAGCCGGAAGAGAGAGGGAGAGAGAAATCCGGCTGCGGTTGCAGCCGGAAGAGAGAGAGAGAGAGAGAAATCCGGCTGCGGTTGCAGCCGGAAGAGAGAGAGAGAGGGAGAGGAATACGAGGAGAGAGAGAGGGAGAGGAATACGAGGAGAGAGGGAGAGCGAATTATGGTTGCGGTTACAGTCGGAAGAGAGAGAGAGGGTGAGGAATACGGGGAGAAATAGAGAGCATAGAGAAAGAGAGAGCAGGGGAGAAATAGAGAGTAGAGAGGGAGAGACGGGGGGTCGAAGGTCTGCTGCTGTGACAGCAGGGCGAGGCGCGCAAGGGCGCGGGCTAGGCAGGAGTGAGGCGCGCACAGGGTAGCAGGGCAGGCAGGGAGTGCGCGCAACACAGGGCAGCAGCGCAGGGGCGGCTTCCGACAGATTTTGCAGGTGGTGGTGATGGTTGCCGGCTTTGCTGAACCAAGGGGAAAGAGAGACGGTGGGAGCAGGGGTTGTGCGGCAGTGGCAAGGGCTAGGCTTCTTTTCTCCTCCCTTTTTTTCATTTTTTTTTTTTTCCCCCTGTTTTGCATCCGGCATGTATCTTTATATAAGAGAGGAGGGGAGGGAGAAAAGGAAGGGGAAGAAGGGAAAGGAAGGAAGGAGAAGAACGGGAAGGAAAGAAGGAGAGGAAGGAAAAAAGAAGAAGAAGAAGGAAAGAGGGAGGGAAAGGAAAGAAGGGAGGGAAAAGAAAGACGAAGACGAAGAAGAAGAAGGAAAGAGGGAAAAAAGAAGAAGAAGAAGGACAGAGG
>JAUPMG010137616.1:0-11336 GCA_031762675.1 Pachysandra terminalis
TATGTTACTTTTTCTTGTTTCCTTTGTACTCTCTTTTTCTCTCTTTCATTAATAAAATCGTTATTGATAAAAAAAAATAAACACAGAGAAAAAAGCCTAAATCTACTTTAAAAAGAGTACATAGATGAATTCCCACTTATAGTTTTACTTGTTTTCCCTTAGATTTTTCATCTTCTCTTCTCTTTTCTCCTTTCTTCTTCTTCATTCCAGGGTTGGAAGAACAACTTCTCTCCTTCTTTTCTCTCTTCCACGTTTTCTCCTCTTGCCTAGGATTTTGTGTTTTGATTTAGAGAATGACTATTCCATTTATATTATATTATAATTTAGGTTGGCTAGGGATTGGCTCTTTTCTAATCTTGATTTATGATTTAATATCTTGGGCTCCAAGGATCTTCTTTGGCCCAAAGATAAGGTCCAACAATCTTAGTTTAAACCCGAGCCCAGCTAACATAACTTAAGTCTTATTTGAATTACTTAAGCCCGTCATTAACTTAAGTCCACCCCAAAGTCTTTAATTATGATCCTGTATGTTGCTTATGTATGATTTCTACATGAATTCACCAATCAGATTTCACTCAACCCTAAATTAGATATAAATTAATTTTTTTTAAAGGAATTTAGATTTTTAAATTTCAGGGTGTTACACTTAATCGTTCCATGCTTTTCTTTTTTAAAATTTAATTCGTTTTTCTTTGTTAAAATTTAAGTCAAGGCAGAATTGGCTTTTTACTTGTGCAAATGCATTCAGATTGAATATAGGAAAATCCTTATTCAAATTCGAAAATTTAAGTCTATATTTGATCTGTCATTTACAGAAACATATTCGTATTTGCTGTTTTTGGATTGAATTCGGGTCAAATTCGAATCTTGGTCCGACCCATTGATAACCTATATTTGCTATTTTTTGATCGAAATTGAGTCAAATTGGAATCTCAATGTGGCCCATTGATAATATTATAATAGAGAAATCCAAAAGTAAAAGTTTATGGATTTTTAAAAATTTTATATGTTTAATCCCTACAAGTGCTTCTCACTTGTCTTCTTTTGTCATCCATGATAGGTGACTTGTGAATCCTATAAAGTCTCGATGCCACTATAAGAGGGGCAATGGCCTGTGCATCTGAGCAAATTGGTCTAATGGATGTTGCCCACCCCCATGGGCCAGCCCAATGAAGATGAACCCCCTTTGGTCTGTATTGGGTTATGTGTTGGGAAGGAAAGACCTTCATTTGGCTTTTATTGATCCAATGAAAGCATATGATAGGATACCTAGGGATTTAATATGGTGGGTTTTGAATAGGAAAGTAGTACCAATCAGATAAATTGGTGTTTTAAAGATATGTTTGTGGGAGTGGAAACTAAGGTGAGAACAGTTGATAGTGAGGCAAATGAGTTTTCAGTTTCAATATGTTTGCATCAGGGGTCAGCTATGAGTCCTCTTTTTGCTTTGATCATGGATAAATTGATAGATGGATTCAAGAGAGGTAGTGTATGTTCTTTGTAGATGATGTGGTTTTGGTGGATCAAATTAGAGAGAACGTGCAAAACTAGAATTATAGAGGATATCTTGGAATCAAAAGGTCCAAGTCAAGACTATTTGAATGTAAATTTAGGATGAAATGTAACAGTGTAAAGCAATTGTAAGAACTGAGAACACGGTGAAACCCAAAAGTAATAATTTCTGTTTTTTTTTTTTTTTTTTGGATTATTAATGAAAGATAAAATAGATAAGAAGAATGTACATAAAAGAGGTAGACAGATCCCCAAGGCAGAGAACCAAAAACCCAAAAAGAAAGAAAAGAAGCCCCACACAACACTACCTCCCAAAGTGGCACACTACACAAAAACAGCTACAGCAACACCCAACATGGCAACCTACATCATAAGGATTGACTCCCAACATCTAACAAGGTCCGATAAACATATATCACGTAATGCAGGGAGAACACTGCACCAAGAAGCCATGGTGCCCACTATCAAGTCGATAATATGATGCTGGCTCCGCCAAGAATTCTCGAAAATCCTTCTGTTATGCTCACCCCAAATGTGAGCAGAGAATACAAAAATACAGCAACCTGAACATAAAATTAGAGCAAATTGGATTGAGTGGAGAGGTGCTTCTAGAGTGTTAATGATCAACATATTTCTCTCAATCTCATAGATAAATTTTATGAGACAACTATTAGGACATTATGAGATATGTAACAGAATGTTGGGCCACAAAGAAGCAATGTATTCATAGAATGAGAACTTTCAAAAGAAAAAAAATACATATTCATAAATTGAATGTTGCTGAAATTAGGATGTTAAAATGGATGTGTGGAAAGACTAGGAAAGATACAGTAAGAAATGAAAATACCTGGGAGTGTTTAGGTGTTTCCCAAATAGGATAAGATAAAAGGAGGGGTTTACCTTGTTAAATAGAGACCTAGGTAGGGGCCTATTAGAAGGTGGGGGTGGGTGGGTGGGTGCATATTGAAGGATCAAAATGGGAGGGAGGAAGACTGAAAGGACATGGGTGGAGTTATTTTAAAATGATTTAAATGCACATGTTCTGATTGAATATATGGTTTTTGACAGATTTGGATGACGGAACAGGATTCATGTTACCGACCTAACTAGTTGAAAGACCCTCAACCAGTTCAAAATTTTCAAACATTAAAGAGTCTGATTAATTGCTAAGCTAGGCTCAATGTGTAGTGACCTCAACCTGAATTATCGCTAAGCATAGTTAATTATGTAATAAATAGATAATTACAATGATGTAAGTTTGGGGGCTTTGATTGATTACATTGAGAGTTTGGTGTCATCGTGGGCAAGTATTCTTCCAGAATTCAAAGATGTGTCAAGGTCAGATCTTTCTAGATGTTGGGAGGCAGTGATTCATATGTAGAAGATATGTGAAGTTGTGTGTTGGAGGATGCATCCTTGTGGTCCTTTTCTGCTTTTTCTGTTCTTGTTTCCCCAACTTGGGGAAACTTTGTACTTTCCTTTCCCCCTCTTTTTATAAAATCTTTCATTACTCATCAAAAAAAAAAAAATGATGTAGCTTATACTTGTAAGTATATAAGTGTGTACATGGATGTCCACCTATATGAATATCTATATAATTTCTGAATGTAAAGGTGTAGCTAACGAATTACGTTTGTTTAGTGAAAGGATACACCTGAGTGAATGATGTAGAAAGGAAATGACAAGTCACTATACAAGAAGATCCTTGATGTTCCTTTGCATAACTACCCTGAGCCTGGTTAGTAGTAAGCATCCCTCAATTAGTGATTAAAGGATTAGTTAAATATGGTAAACCACATAAGGTATTAATTACACGTGACACATGAATTGGTTATTAGTTATATAAAGTACTAGTATTAGTAATGATAGGTATGAATGATAGATGTTAATTATAATAAGTCAATATTAGTTTTAATTGTTATATCTTGAATCTTGATTAATACTAATTAATATTTAATTGTGTTTAATTATGGCTAATTAGCTACTATTATTATTAAATATGTTAATTAGAGGCCTCACCTAATTTAACTAACTAGTTTAGTGACCTTAATTCTAGTGAGGGCTTGTAATTGTTAAGTAGGCCATTTTATTTTCGAATTAGTTAGTGATTGTATTATTAGTATATGCTAGGTGAGATTAGGTAGATTGCACTAATTATATTTTAATTATAGCATGTTTAAAATATAACGTATCACTTTGAATGATTAAGCATCCATTAGGGCTAGTTGGACATATGTATAACATGATTTATTTACGTTGGAATTTGATTGGGAGACATGTACGGAAATCTTGAGGTGAGATATACTGAATCATAGGGGCATATATGTAAGTAAAGGTAATGGCAAAGTTGGAAATAGTTTATGAAGTAGGGATATTAATGTAAATGTAATATTATAGTCTTGCCATTGGAGCCTTGTCAAAAGCAAACCATGTCTTTGAGTGACATGTGCCACAATAAGTGACATGTGTCCAAGCCATTAGAGAGGGAGAGACAAGTGTCTATTGATTAGCAAAATTAACCTAAGCTTATTAGTCTAATACTTTAGGATTAACTTAAGTAAGTACTAATCCTGCAGTTAGTCTAATGACTAATTAATTATTTGTAAACTAAGATTAAGTAAAATAATCTGTTAAGGGTTAATTAGTTAATTAATATACTAAGTATAGTTAGTCTTAACTAATTAGATTAAGTTTATGTCAGTCATATGACTTAGAAGTAAGTATATACATTCTAAAATTGTTTAGAATTAGTTTAGCCAGGAGAAACATAAGGAGCTAAGGGAGAAATCAAGGCAAGGTAAGGAAGAGAATGAGGAGAATCCGAAGGGAAGATTGATGGAAGTGTTTGGATGGTCTGAGAGTGGTTTTAAAACTGAGTAGAGATTAAACCAAAGAAAAGGATAGTAGTGAGCTCTTGGATGTCTGGGCCAGTGAACTGTCCTTGGTGGTATTTTCATCTCGTCAGATTGGCTAGACACTTGGGTAGTTTGGTTCAGGCCTCATTTAGGCATATACCTAGAGCAGGTAATGGAGTGGCTGATCGCTTAGCTAGGGATGGGGTTGGCAGAGACGACATGTTCGTGGGTGTTCTGTCAGCAGAGATGATTGGGGATGGAGGGTGACGAGGTGCTTCATGAGTCCCATTTTATTGTTGATTGTTGTTGATTATTGCCCAAGTTATGTCTAGGGGGCCGCTATCCCCTACTGGTCTCTAGGGGCTTCTTTCTTTTCTTTTGACTATTTTGCTTGCTGTTTTGTCCAGGTGCCCCACCTGTGCGCCTGGTTTTCCTCTTCTTGTTGCTATCTGTCTTTTATATCTCATTATTAATATATACTGTTGGTTATTCATAAAAAAGAAAAGGATAGTAATGTGCTGAATCAGTGGCTAAGATAAGTAATAACTACTAATTAAGGTTTTTAGCTTAAAATTATTTATTTTATATGAATTGTGAATAAACTATTGCATGTGTTTATGCTGAAAAGGATGTAAGGGAATTTCCAAGCATGTTTGGGTAGAAATGGGTAGTAAAGTTATGTTTGTTACATGGTTTGACTTACATAATTTATAGAAATAGGCAAAGTGGGATTTTGAAGTTTTTACTTATGTTTTATGTAATAAATTAAAATGGGGTTTGGTTAATGTAAGAATGAGTTTTGAAGGTTTTAGAAAGGTTTTGATGTTAGTATGTTAAGTTAAAATGATTTGAAAAGATGAAAGTTCTGAAAAAGGTCTGAATTTCTGGGTTTTCTGGCATCTTTGGCTAACCTAAGAGGTCCTTTGTCTAACCGAAGAGGCCTCTTGGTTAACCGAAGACCCTTCTGCAGCTATTCTTGAGAGTTGGGTTTTGCAAGTCTAGTATCTTCGGCTAGTCGAAGGGGGAGGCTTGGCTAATCGAAGGTTAACCAAGCAGAACAATGTATGTTTTCAGGACAATGTTTATTTACAGAGCAGTATTTATTTACAGTAATATCATTTAAGTAAATGTCCACGTATATTTTATCTCTATTTATTTAAGATATTACATGTAAATAAGGAAATACCCCATATTTGAATTCAATAAAAATGGTTTTAGATCGAAATTCAGAAGAGATAAAGATTAAACTTTCCATTTCAAGAAAAAGACCCGATTTTCAGGATTTTGGCCGAAACCTCAATTTTTGAGTAAGGAGATATTTAACCAATGTTAAAGGCCCTTGCTTTTTACTATTTATACCAAAACATGACTAAACACGAAAATTCTGGTAGAAAAAGTCGTAAAATTTGGTCTTTAAAAATAGTCTTATGAAAAGTCAACGTTTTCAGTCTTATTCAAAATTACACTCTGTTTTCATTAAAAATTCTGGTTATCTGTGTTGGTTGGTTTTGAAAGGTGTGAAATGCATTTATTTGAATGATTAGCTTAATATTATATATATATATATATATATATATTATGAGTTTCAAAGCATGATATAAATCAATGCATATACATGTTTTAAATGTGAAGGCATATTTACTTGGATTTTATGTGTTTCACTTGTATGTACATGAGATGTATGTTATGTGTGGCCAGTGTGCCCGAGGCTATGTGCTGGTATGTGGGTATAGGCCGATGTGTGGCTCATACCATACTATATATCTGGTGTTGTGAATGATGAGTTTATGATATTTTCTTGATGCCGGCTGACGAGCGACATTCTGGAGTCCTTGCAAGTGACTGTTTCCACCCTATCTGATTGATACGGGTTCTATTTAGTCTCTGCTCACAGTCATGTTCCTTGGCCCGGTGTGACATCAGATTGCCTTACGCATATATTTAATTTCCTATGGAAGTGGAACTTTCCCAAGAGTGCCGATAAGCTATAGGCCCTGGTGCCAGCTCTCATTGAAAGGCACCACTGTGTCCGTGCCAATCTGAACATCTATATATATGTTCCGGTTATTTTATTTATATCTCAGTTAGAACGTTTGATTATTGAAATGTTTCATACTGCACGTGGTTTCTTTTATTTCTGCGGCATTTAGAATTGTGGTTAATAACTATTATTTCAAATAGCATGATTTAACACACCGTATTTATTACGTGATTGTTACTGAGAATCCGTTCTCATTATACCTTTTCTAACATTATTTTAGAGCTTAGTGAGGAGTTGGTTGGAGTTAATGAGCAGTTGAAGGACCAATTAGAGACTAAGATTTTAGAGTATGGTGATTCATATCTATCTGTTGTGATAGATCAGAGAGAGGGAGGGAGGGAGGGAGGGAATTGGCAAAATATGTTCATGTATCCCGGGTTGTGACACAATGGATGTGTTTTTTTTTTGATAATCAAATTAAAACACCACATGGGATGTAAAGAGAGATTCACCTTTTATAGCTGGCTCTGTAGGAAGCTTGAGATAGGAACATGGTTGCCTGAATGCATAAGGCATGGGTAGGTATTGCATTTTTTTTAAAGTATCGATATCATATCGGGTTTTTGACCCTACCGAAATCGCTATGAATAGGGACATATTGCCAGGTATGCATTGGATATCAGTCTAAACCATGAAAACATCAGAGGGTATTTTATGGTGCATTAACCAATACTCTTTCTTAGAATTCGTGTTGGCCCCACACAAAACCAACATGTATCAGTTTCGGCCTATACTTGAAACCATGCAGGTGTTGAGATTGTTATTTGCTGCCTCAGCATTGAGTAGGCAGATTGTGGAGATTGGGGTGCTCTGGACTTTCTGGAGGGCGGAGTAGAAGGATTCAACACTTACTTCGCTTGTTAGCTGGCCTTAAAGGGGATCTAAGATAGGAAAACACTCGCAAAATTTCTTAGTTAACGCTAGGTGTTGGGCCTACTGATCGAGTAAGCATGCAACCAGTGTCCTTGATGGTTGGGCTAGACAATCTGTGAGGGGAGGCAGGGATGGATTGTGGGAGGCGAAAGATTCACTCCAAGTTCTGTGTGATAGCTTGTCTCTGATGGGAGCTTGAGATAATAAGCAAAACAATGAAATACAGGAAATAAAATGTGGAGTTTTACAATGCAACATAAAAAAAATGCAAAGGTTATAAAGGCACTATCTTGTCGTTATACATCTGAGCTAATTGCATCTTGTTTTTCCAACAGGAGTTAAGGTTGAAGGCATCTTGCGTCAGTCTGCAGATGTTGAAGAGGTTGACCGTAGAATTCAAGAATATGAGCAAGGTTTCTGTATTCTGCAACTAATGATCTTTCTTGAAAAACATTTTCATTTATCATGTATGCTTGGCTTGGATGGTTCATTTGTAGTGGCGTTTTTATTTTCAATTTGTTCATACAAAAATATCTTGTGGATTGAATTTTTCTTTCACTTTTTATTAGGGAAGTCTGAGTTTGGTTCAGATGAGGATGCTCATGTAGTTGGTGACTGCATCAAGGTAATTCTTTTATTGATCCCCAGTAGCACTTTTGATGATAGGATCAGTGATTCTCTTGGATTTCATTTAGATTATGTTTATCCAATGGATTTGTTCTGCAGCATGTTCTGCGGGAGCTACCATCATCTCCAGTTCCGGCATCCTGCTGCACTGCTTTGCTAGAGGCATATAGTAAGTTCATCTGCTAGCAATATTACAGTTATTGTCCTGTCACCAATCACATGATTCATCAACGTCGCATAAGAATTGTTGTTGATCACATGATTCCCAATGCAATATACTTTCTGCCACCCCCACGTTCCCACTACTTTTTCCTCAGATTGTGTTTTAATGCTCTACTTTGATTTAGACCTGGAGATCTGTTAGCCTATCTTATGCAAGGTTTTAAATTTCGATTTCGGCAGACATTTTGCCAAGGGATGTCTGGCGAAATTTCGGCGAAATGGGGAAATATCGTCATTTCGCCAACCTGTAAAATGGCGACATTTCGCCAGCATTCCGGCGAAATTTAAAACCATGATCTTATGCTAGCAGGTTAAATATTAGATTCACTGTTTAATTTTGTATCTTTATTCGACTACTAGTCCAAGGTATGTGGGTAAATCAGCTTCTCTGTTGTTTTACTTGATAAGAAATTGACCTGAAGGAAGCTCGGGTTAGTGCTATGCGCTCAGCAATATTGGAGACATTTCCAGAACCAAATAGACGATTACTACAGAGGTTAATTTTCTTCTTTCCTTTTGTTTCTAATTATATATCTTGCTTCTAAATCTTTTTTATTTTTTTTTGCATAAGACTTAATTTTTTTTTAACATTTATATATGCGGATTTACCTCTCTTAGTATATTATCCAGATATATGCTCTTCCAACTATTTTTGGCCTTTTGGGAACTGAACTTATTATCATACTGATAAAAGCGCTTCTCATTGTTGTACTGTTGAAATTAAAATGATCAATGAGGTGAATGAAGACTGGGCTTTAAGAAGCCCTTAATTTGTGATTCAGTACATCGCCAGTGTACCGAATGCACATAGAAGCCAATGGGCTCTTGAGAAGACTTTGAAACATAAAAAGTTGTGATTCGGTACATCGCCAGTGTACCGAATGCACATATAAGCCAATGGGCTCTTAAGAAGACTTTAAAACTTAAAAAGTTGTGATTCGGTACGTTGTTAGTGTACTGAATGCACATATATAAGTGAATGGGCTCTTAAGAAGCCCTTAAAACTTTAACATTTGTGATTCTGTACATCGCAGTGTACTGAGTGCACATATACAAGTCATTTACATATAATAATTAATTTATATGCTATATATAAATTATATGTATATATATGCATATGCACATATATAAGGTACACATATTTATGTTTGCAAATATTATAATATTATATTACTATTCATACACACACACATATATATATATATATGTATATACATTGCATATAATTATAATATTGAAATCTAAATAACTAAAGAAATCAAGAATATAAACAATTATCAAAATCTTAAATCTAATTAGTTATAAAATTCTTACTACGAATTGAAGAATCTAATTAATAAGAGAAATCAAGAATTTAAGTATCAACTAATAAGAGAGGTCGAGAATTTAATCATCAAAATTTAGATTCTCTTTTTTTTTTTTTGTAGAAATCAAAATTTAGATTCTCTAAGGGATTTAAAGAATCTAAGTCTCAAAATCACATATTATACTTATTAAAATCAACATTCTAACTAATTAATAAATCGATATTTAATTAATTATAATAATGTTATTTCATACTTTTAATTTAAAGAGAATGTTAGGATAATCTTTACCAGATAAATTTAAAATAAAAGGTAAGTTTAAGATCCTTCATTCCTAGGTTGAAAAGGCAACACGCTAATTTTTTCTGTATATAATTAATTATATAATGATTTTAATTAAAAATTATACAACTAACTTGCCATACCCTAGGTTGCCATGTGTTAATATATTTGTATTTATATATTAAAATTATTTATAAATACATAGCTTAATATGCTTGTTAATATATTTATTGATATTTTAATTTATGAAGTTATTTTACTTTAAAATGTATATGCAATAATGCCTTTTTATTTTATTTATACATTAAAGGTAAAGAAAATCTATTATAATTTTCTTTATACAATTAGAAAGGCTAATAGATAAATTTAAAACAATAGTAAGATAATATAATATATTTTATTGAATTACCTATTTTTAAATATGAAACTTACTAAAATGATAATATACAAATTATTATTATTTTTATAAATTTTTTTTTCTTATATCATTACTTTAATTATAACATGTATTGTAAGATAAACCTTCACGTGCAATGTACGTGCACTTTTTCTAGTGTATATAAATATATGAACATTATATATGTATACTCATATTATATGTATATATATACAATATATCATTCCATCACATATGAATGATTTTATTTATCCTTTATTAGTTTATATGATATATTATGACTTTCCTTTACACTTACTGAAGTTTTTTAAAATTCAATGTGCTTGCGCGCATAACAGTTGGCTTCCACGTTAATATATATTATGTAGGTGGGTCTATCCTATCAAAAACATGTTAATTTATCTATTTTTACCTTTTTCATAAAAGTGGGTCTTGTTTTATGTATCCAACATTTTCTTTTTTATCCACCGTATCCATTATTTTTACAGCGTATCCACACGTATTCGATACGATACTCGATATGCATCTATTTTCGGACCGGCCGATACACTACCTCGATATGATATTTTGAACCATGTTTACATGAATGATAAAGTCATATTCCAAGGGAAAAATGGCTTTAGTCAAATGTCCATTTCTGGTTTTTTGGAGGGGGAAGGATTTTTGGCATGTTGAATCTCCTTTGATGGTAGCTTTAAAGATACTGTCTTGTATTATAGGGAACCAGGCATTAGTGAAAGGCTATTTTGAGTGAGTTTTGGTTTGGTACCGAAAATCTAGTAGGGATTTAAATGATTGCAAGGTTGAAGGGATGCTAGTTCTAAAGGATGTTTTTGATAAATCATAAGGCTTGTTTAAAACTATGATATTAGAGGTTGATTTTTGGTAGAATCTTAGGCTGTGTTTGGTTAGCTAGAAACTGTAGGAAAGGAAAGGAAAACCAACTTTCCAACGAAATCTGTGCCTTTGGTTCATTGGAAAATGTGAGTCATTGAAAGTACTTTTCTAAAAGTGTCCCGTTTTTAATTAAAAGCCTCTCAAACTTTTCCCCTTAAAATGAAGGAGAAATGATGGAAAGGAAAGGAAAGTGTTCTTTTACTTTCCTTTCTCTCCTTTTCCAACTAACCAAACACAGCCTTAGGGTTTTTTTTTTTTTTTGATCAATAACGATTTATTAGAGAAGCAAAGCAAAAAGGAAGATTACAAGTAATGTACAAGCAGAC
>JAUPMG010137627.1:0-11336 GCA_031762675.1 Pachysandra terminalis
TCTGAAAGTTGTTATTGAATAAAATGAGATTTAGTTTCACCTTAGTTGTTATCTTGGGTTATGATATGACAGTCCGCGGTCTAGCAATAGATCCCGAAGGTCTCACCTCATGATCCGTGCCTTCTCACATTGGGATTTGAGTCACCGAGATCCGGGGGGTGACAAAACCCCAAATCTCCATTGTAGAACAACTAAACTCACAAAATAATGTCAATTGGACCTTCCTGGGAGTGTGAATAGCCTCCTAGTAAAATTTCAGATCATTTGGACCCCTCATGAGCTTCGGCCAGCCGAACAGTCTGCCGAATCTCAGAGCTTACATTAGCTCATTGGAATGGTCGCCGAGGACCATCTAGGCGATCCTAAGAGGTCGTCGAAGTCTAGTTAGGCGAGCCTAAGGGTTCGCCGAACCAAAATTTGAAAGACTTCTCGTCTATAGAGACTCATTTGGACCAAACCCTGAGGTGCCAACTCATTTGGCACACTTTTACACTTTTTGGCACGCCGAATGGTCGTTGAGCACCTCGCCGAACAGTTCTCCTGGTCCAAGTTGGGTGATTCCAATGGGAGCATGTGTATCTTGACCAGTTACACGCGTTTGTCCGATTTCCAGGTCAGTTAGACCTCTTATGCAAAATTCAACCGCTCCACTCGAAAATTTGGATTACTAGCATTGGCCAAGCAATAGGAGGTTTTGGGGAAATGAGTAAGCATGGCCCCAAACACTCCTATTAGCTTTATACCATCATAATACACGTGTTTAGATATAAATGATAGTTGTGGTGTTTTATTTATTCATGCAATTGTGAGTTTAGGCATATTGAGATGCCCTTGTCTATATTTCGTGGGATGTGGTTGGATAGGGCACTCAGATGCCTCATGTTTCCGATTATGATGGTTGGATCATGGTTATGGCTTCAATGCAGATGGATGATAAGTTTGGTGCCGCTGTGTCCATTTTACTTTATTTCTTTCACTTGTAAAATTATAGTTGTCTATTAAGTAGTATATAAATTTATATGTACATAGATAGATTAGTAGTTTATATGCTTTATATTGCTTAGTAGGATAGAATATATGACTAGATTAGTAGTTGGTATACTTTATATTTCTTAGCAAGATAGTTTATGGGATTGTTCCCATATGGTTGATGTTTGAATATATGGCTATGAAACCTTGTTTGTTGCATTAATAAATGGATTTGAATTTGGATGCTGCATATGAACCTTCCGGCTATGATGGCCTAGTCTAATACCCCACATGATGCCTTGGGTTTAGACTAACACTTGGGATATCGACTTAATAACCATTATAGTCCTATGAGAGGACCCTATGATTGTACCCGAGCTAAGAGCTAACCCACATAGGGTGCCCTCTACAGTATCGAGGGATGATGATTACCCAAGGATCTGCACGTTGGTGTAAGCTTAGAACATGGTGAACTATCCCAAGGATCCGCATGTTGGTGTAAGCTTGGGAGACAGTGAGACCATGTTACATTTCTATTGGATTGTGAATATGTATGATCCCTGAGGGATCTGCACGTGGATGTAAGTCTTGGTTGTGGGCTTGTGATAAAAAATAAGTAGGGGATTGTGCCTTCGAGGTTGAAAGCCCTTAAAACTATGCTGTACACATAGAATAATCATTTCCCTTAGTCCGTTCATACGGGGGATGATTTCAGGTTGCTGGAACATCTTGGGGCGAATTCAGGTTGCTGAGACACCTCGAATAGAGATTGGGATCACGTGGGAACTTTTGATATTTCACCTTCAATACAACGTTTGCATTTCACTTACATTGCATATTCTGTGTTGATATTAGTGTGAGAGCCTCTTGTATGAAACCCCTGACCTAATTCTCATATAAAACTCCATGCATGTAGCAGTAGGATTATGGACCACTGAGTAATACTCTGTGATGATGGGAGAGAATTTATATTGTGTCTATCTATAATTATATGCTCACATTGTTCACCACTTGCACTTAAATTGCTTATTACACATTGTACACCTTTGCACTTTTCTCAAAATGTTGGAGCATGAGTGAATACACTTCATTGAAGGTTTACTTATTCTGGCTTCCAGCTTATGGATGTTGTTTATATTTCAGGTTCAGGAGCTTAGGTACAAAGAGAGAGACCGGAATGGGTAGCGTACTCTGGCAGAACTTTGGTATAGTCTAGATGTGGACTCTTTTCCCTTAGAATTGTTGTTTTCAGCTTAGGTTGTATTAGTTATTTATAACTTACTAGAACTATTTAGTAACTTCCGCTTATGTTTTGATTACTGTTATCCACACTCGTAGAAATACAGGGTGAAGGTTGCGGATAAATCAAAAAATCTCAGAAATTGGGAATTTCTGGTTTGGTTCGTGAAAAAATGGTATCAGATCTTAAGTTCTTCTAAGAGTTAAGTAACTAGAATAGGATTTGTATAGGATCTCAGGTTGGAACCCTGTAAGTTAGCCTACAGTTAGGTTGAGTAAAGGATAAGGGGTTAAATATGAGTAAGTTGTGAGTAGTGAGGTGCGTTTGATTGTTGTTTGTACACCCTAGCCAGTACTCCGGATGGACGAGAAGGAATAACTAGCCTACTATTCCTGGGAGTTCTGTAATAGCAACTACTAGGGTGAAGTATCTGCTAGGTATTGGATTATCATGTTCACTATGATGTGATGATCTAAGACTTATGATTGTTGATAGATTTAACTTCAAATTACTTAGAACACCAATGCTAAGAAATTTTCAAATTTTAAAAGCCAATGTAGTTGCAAATGCATTAGGCTGAGGAATTTGACAATTTACAGAAATTGGACCTTTATATTTAAATAAGAACATTAATATTTATAAATAATTTATATCTCACCAAATTACTACCATATTATCATTTTCTTGTACTTGTTTGGTTTTTGGATCTAAGTCTGGTCAAGTACTATTCATATATGACCCGGGCCAGGAACCACACCCAATTTATTTTCTTAAAGATTTTCATGTTTTGAGTTATTTTATGCGATGGAATGGCTTCTAAAATTAAGAGAAAAATATGCATCTTGAAAATTTTAATTTTGGACCTCTGGTGAGCTTCGACGACCTGTTAGGCCCGCCGAACGTCAGGCCGAAGCCCTAGCCGAGCCATATATAATGTATTTTTGGCTTGTTTTATTCACTTGTTCTCCCTTTCTCTCTTGATTGTCTCTTTTAGCTCCTTCTAAACCTATCCTTCAATGAATCCAGCCCTCCAATCTCCTTTCCAAGTAAGGTAATCTCTTTCCCTCTTTCCATTTCCTTGAATTGTTCAAATCTTGCATATTTTCAAACGCTAGACTTTCATTTCCATCATAACCTTGCATAACGATGCCTAAAAAGCAGAAAGCCACTAAGAGAGCCAAAACCCGTGGAGCATCCACCTCTAGTAGGGCACCTTCACCTGACCCTTGTGAAGAGGAAGAAATTGACGCTCCTTATGAGCCAGAACCCGAACCCCCGACAAATGTCTCAGAGTTTGCCGGTATGGGTATATTGATTGAGAGACCCACCCTAGACCTTCATGTGGAATCCTACGGTGTTCCAGCCCTCTTTCGCGGCATAGGATGGGAACACATTTTGAGTTGGGGCGGTCAGGGTTCCGAGACTCTTACCCGGGACATGTACGAGTATATCACAGTGCCTGACATTGAGACCTCCTCTATTACATTTGACACACCCAAAGGAACCTGCATCCTTGATCTCCAGCTTGTCTCCTAACTTATGAAGACCTTCACTTTGTCCAAATAAAGTTTCTTTCTCTCCGTTTCCTCTTCCTCCTCCATACATCTCCACACAAACACAAAACCAAGAAAATCATGCAAAGGAACAAGTAACTTTGGTACTCAAGCCGAGATAGCCATGGATCCCACAAATAAGAACCACCCCAAATCTCGTAGAACTTCCAAGCCCTAAGACAACCACTGGATAGTCCCAGTTTGTAAGGGCTCGAAAATCATAATTAAAAAATTATTTTAATAATAAGGGTGCGATAGTAATTTAATAGAATTCTAATATGAACTATATGCTTACACTTTTATACTTGCTATATATTTGAATTTTAATTAAGTTATGGTATGAAGACCTTGTATGATCACACATCATAACGTAATATATTGTTTGAGCCTTAATTAATTAGCATTGGGCTGAATTAATTAGACTTGGGTTTAATTTAAAAGAATTGGGCCTATTAAATTGAATTAGGTTTAAGTGATTAACTTTGGTCTTTAATTAAATCAATTAATTAGCTTAATGAGCTTAAGTAGTTTCCTTAAGGACCAAACCAATAATTTAGACTTTAAATATATTGAAAATTCATTTGAAATTAATAAGTTCTATAAGACATGAGTTATAGTTGAACTAGGAGTCTCTAATAGCCTAAAATAGAAGTATACTAGTTGTACTAGGACTATAGGTTATTTCTAACCCTTAATATTATAAATATAAGCCTTTCAGGTCAATCTAAACTTAGGAAAAGAGAAGAAAACATGGAGAACATTTGAGAGAAGAGATCTAGCATCTCTAAACCCTAGAAGCCTAGAAGATCAAGTGAAGAAGAAGAATCAACAATATCATTTTGTAGTTCATGTGAGTCTCCCTTTCAACTTCTTGTGTATTTAAGCCTAAGCATGGGTTATAACATGAATGAATTATTATGTGTGATTGGTAAATCCTTCCTCACGTTCTAATATGAAAAGCATAGAAATAAAGATCAAATAAATATAGAGTAACCATCATAATATGTTAAGAGATCTATAGAAGAACGAAATTGGGATTTAGATCAAGATTGAGGTATTGATCTAAACTTATATTAAATCATGATTATATCCATTAGATATGATATAATTACATGTTTCAGTCACTTATATGCTTGTTAAGAACATAGTGTTTCAAATTTGAAGTGATTCCGATGTGTTTGTCAAAAGTTATGGTCGAAATACTCATCTTACGTCAAATCTGGAAACCTAGAAAAACCAACTTCGGTTAACTGAAATTCTAACCTAAGTACTTCGGTTAATCGAAGGTAAACCAAAAACCTATCCAAAGCACCTACCTAGAAGACTTGCTCTCGGGTTGGTTAACCGAAGCACATTAGCTAACCGAAAACCCAATCAAAGAAAATTGAAATAGTGTTTTAGACCAGATTCAACCTAATTAGACCTTATCAAACCTCTACCTTGAATTTTGTAAAATTTGACAAAATTTGTTAAATTTTGGTTAACCGAACAACCAACCGAAGACCTAACCGAATCCTAATTTGATCAATTTGACCATATGAACAATTGTACAATGTGAAGTTATATATGTAGGAAGAGTTTCCATGTAATTGGAATTGAATTACATGATTTGACCAACCTATACCCCATATTTAACCCTATTGAAGCCATGAACATAGCATGAAATATCACTACTGAAGGAGATAAGCATCTTAAACTCATTATAACATGTTTGACATAATATTAGAATGTTTATATGATCTTATGATAATTTTGCATACCTTTGGTGATTACTTGGTTCCTATGTGCATATAATAGCCTAATATATGTGTTGTGTGAGATTGTTGTTACTAATATGAACATCATATAACAACTTGTATATACATACTCTCAGTTTATAAGTGGGATGGATCTTCACCATATGTATTTATATTTACTTATAATTGATTCATAATATACAAGTGTTCTCTATATATGCTTATGTCCAGTATATTAGTTTAGATCATGAGAATGTGTTTCATGTGCTTGCTTGATGTCACGAACCAACCCAGAAATTTAGAATTTCTGGATTTAGTTGCGACCTTCACCCCATATCGCTACAGAGGTGGATCAACATGGTCAAACATAAGCGGAATACTAAACAGTTCTAGTAAGAAATAAGTAACTATTACAGATATGCTAATCTAGCAAGATTTAACAAAGTAAAAATCTATTTCTAAACTATCCAAGTGTTCTACCAAAGTGTGCTACCCAATCCGAGTCTTCTCGTGTCATGACTAAGCTCCTGAACCTGAAATATTAAACAACATCCATACGCTAGAAGCCCGGATGAGTAAACCTTCGATGAAGGGTATTCACATATGTTCTACTATTTTAGAAAAGTGTAGACGTGTACAGTTGTGTAATAAGCAGAATATGTGCAAGTAGTGTACAGTTGTGGCACACAATAATAATAAGTTCTCTCCCATCCTCACGGAGTATTACTCAGTGGTCTGTGATCCTACAGTTATATGCATAGATTTAAAGTATGAGAATTAGGCTAAGTGTTTCATACAAGTGGCTCTGACAATAATATCAACACAGAATATGCAATGCGAGAGAGATGTTACGCTGTCTAAGATGTGAAATATCGTATGATCCCACGTGATCTCGATCTCTATTTGGGGTGTCCCAGTAACATGAATGTGCCCCAGGATGTCCCAACAACCTGAAAGCATCCCCCCTGTGAACGGACTAAGCGATAGGACCATTCTATGGGTACCACATAGTTTTAAGGATTTTTAACCTAGGAGGCTCAATTCCCTCTCTTATTTTTGATCACGGGCCATTCAGCCAAGACTTGCAGCCACCTGCGGTATCCCTCAGGGATTCATACATCTTCACAACCCAACAGAAGGTATATATATATGGTCTCACTGACTCCCAAGCTTACACCAACGTGTGGATCCTCGGAATAGCATACCATCTTCCAAGCTTACACCAACATGCAGATCCTTGGGCAAACATCATTCAACAAAACTGATGAGGTTCCCTATGTGGGTTCGCTCTCAGCTTGGGTCTGATCATAGGGTCCTCTCGTAGGACTAAATGGTTATCAAGTCAACATCCCTGATGTTAGTCTAAACCCATGGTATCATGAGGGGTATTGGACCAGGCTATCACAGCCGGAAAGTCCATATACATCATTCAATTCATATCCTTTATTAAATGCAACATACAAGATCTCACATGCATATATTCAGACATTCAATCATATGGGCACAGTCCCATAAACTAACTTACTAAGAGAAATAACGTACATAACTAAACTTACTAAGCATTATAGAACACATAATTTAACTTACTACATAACATAAAACCTATAACCTAGTTTACTAAGAATACACATATTATTGATCTAGTTCTACTTACTTCTCTATACACTACTAATAGAAAACTAAATGTAAAATAATCCTACACTTAAAGAAATAGGCAAGTTGGGCACATCGGCATTAAACTCCTCATTTACACTATCCATTTGGATTCATCCATGTGATCCACTTCATTATAAAAATACATGAGAGGCATCTGAGTGCCTAAACAATTTCATTTCCATAGAATAGTTATCAAGGGCATCTCAATATGCCTAAATCACATTTGAATAGGTAGATAAAGCATTAAAACATCCGATTGTGTCCAAACAAGTGTAATATGATGATACAAGGCTAATTGGAGGGTTCAAGGGCCATGCTTACTCATTTCCTCGAAATCCTCTATCGCCTGGCCTACTAAGAAGTCTGAATTTTTGGGTTGAGGGGTCGGATTTTACATAAGAGGTCTAACTTACCCGGAAATAGGCTAGACACGTGTAACTAGTCAAGATACACTTCCTCCCGTTGGAATCACTCCATTTGAACAATTGGAGTTGTTCAGCGGGTTCTTTGGCAACCTTTCGGCACGCCTAAATGGGTTAAAGTGTGCCCAATGAGGTGTCACCTTGGGGTTTGGTCCAGAAGAGTCTCGATAGACAAGAAGTCAACTTGGTTCGGTCACTTGCATATTTCGGTGACCTCTTAGGCTTGCCTAAAGTTGTTTCGGCGACCTCTTCGGTGCGCCGAAGCTGGGGAAAAGGCCATTGAGGCTGAAATTTCACTGGGATCTTAGTTTTACTCACAGGAAGGTTCGATTGTGGTCAAACTTCATTCTCATTTGGTTTATAGTGGAGATCTGGGGTTTTCCCCATTTTTCTCTCCACCTAGGGTTGGGTTTTTCCACATGCATGGTCAAATAAGGTGGTCTGGTGTTTAGAGTTCCACATACATCAATAAAATGGCCTAAATCCCAAGCAGGTGGGTACGAGGCAAACAACCCTTTTTCTCGGTCAAACACTAAAACAAAACTAAATAACACATTCAAGGGAGGTTACTCAACTTGGGGGGTTGCCGGAGTAGGTCGAGGTTGATTCGTAGCACACCCGTGACTTGGGTGCTCTCCATTTGCTCTCCTTTGCTCTAACACCCCAAGAGATTGAAAGAACAGAAGAAAAAATGGGTTTTATGAGCTAAGGGTTCTATTTATAATCCAGCTGTGAATAGTATCACCACTATGGGAAAAATGGGGTTTTTGCTTATACATTTTCTGACTGGCCACCTATGCGGGCTCTGTTTGAGGGCTTTTATCGGTGGGTCCGAGGTGGATCTCGAAAATCAGCAAATGGGTATTAATTACCTCAATAAATTAATCATATCTTAATTAATTTATAATTTTTCAGCTGTTCAGATTAACTACCCAAGTTAATTTAATTTCTTAATTACCCCAGTTTTCTGAGGTCAGGGATCCGATGGGTATCAACCTAATTTATTTATGGACCTAATTTAATTTTTTTAAATTAAACTTTAATTACTAATCCTAATTAATTGAGAATAAAGATTCATGCCCTTACATCCTAACCCCTTAAAAGAATTTCAACCCCGAAATTTCTCTAAGGAGTTCTAAGGTAAAAACGAGGATTTATATGGATGTATACGGCAGGAAAATCATACTACTAACAAAAAACTAAAAGCATTCACGGAAAGAGGAATACCAGTTCCTTACAAGATAAGGGCCAACTGTTGCCCAACTCAAAATTCAAACACTAAGGACAGAAGTATGATAGATCCAAAGAACATAATCGATAAGAGTGGAGGTGATACACAGCAATAAAAATAAGACAAGGGCACAGCTATTGCTGATCTGCTGGAGGGGGTGGTGGAGGCATGCTTGCGAGAGGCGTGGCGTCAGCAACTCGCCCGCAGCCAAAAGTCTCCTGCAAGAAACGGAGGGTAGCATCTATCGATCTCTGTAATCTGGACATCTGCCTCCAAGTCTGACAGCGCTCCTCTGCTACCACATCTCTCGTCCTCAAGTGTGCTCGATAATTTGCCCACTCTAGGGCAGCAAGTCTCACCTCGATCCATGGTCCTCGTTTGGGGACATAGTCAGGTTCAGGTACAACAGACGTGGATGCTCGATGTGGCTGGCTTGCCTGCTCCTGAGGAGGCTCAGAGACTGGCTCCTGCTACTCTTGCTGTGGCTGGCCCTGTGGCTACTGCTACTGCTGTGGAAGCTCATGTGCATACCGAGGGAGTTTCATATAGGAGAGGTTCGTGAAGGTGAAGGACTTTTCGAGCAAGACCTTGTCGGGTTGACTTGTCTTGATTCCCCATTCCTTAGCCACAGCGCACATCAGATTTAGCCGCGACGCACATCAGACAAGGAAAGGGCAAGTCGCCCTTCTGCATGAGCCAGTAGTACTTGATGATGTGGCCAATCACTAGAGATGGAATGCAGAGACGCTGACCCGTCACCACCATAAAAAGTACTTGAACCATAAAGGGAGTAAGCTCGCTAGAATTGCCGGTGCGAGGGTACACACAGCGAAGGAAGATAGCATGCAAAAATAAGGGGAGCGAGGTTTGATGGCCGAGAGTGCATTATTATTTTTCCATGCGGCGTTGTAGCCACACGGAACAGTAGTCACCTCAGGGCGATCAGAAAAAGGAAGATCTGGAATGGTACTAAGCACGTTGTTCATAGGAACGCGCATCAGAGAGGAAACAAGCTAGTGGTTGAGGACTCGTGTTCCTTTGGGCGTGGCAAAGGTAATGGAGGAGGTTTTTAGGTTAGGTACCAAGATATACCTGTACATGTCCCGGGCAAGGATCTCGTATGCCTGACCTCCCCAAGTTAGTATAGATTCCCATCCTATGGCACGAAGGATGGCGGGGATACCGTAGGACTCCACGTGTAGGGCCACGGTCGATCTCTCAATGAGTAAATCCATGTAAGAAAACTATGAGACAACCGCCTGGGGTTCGGGTTTGGGTTCGGATGGAGACTCGATATCTTCCATCTTGTATGGGTCGGGTGAGGGTTCTCTCCTAAAGGTGGATCCTTTAGTAGATTTGGATTTCTTGGAGGTTCCCTTACCTTTTTGAGTTCTAGGCATTTTGTGGCTAGAGTTTGGAGAAAATGAAAAATCTAGGGTTTGAGGATGTGTGAGATCTTTCACCAATAAGGAAAAAGAAAAGAGGGAATGGATTGCCTTAGTTGGATTTAAGCTTTGATGGGATTGAATCACCAAGGGAAGAAGTTGAAAGTGATACGAGGAAACAGCCAAAAGAAGTAGCAATGAGAAAATCAAAAATTTTCCAAACGAAACAAACTAAATAAGTTCGGCTAGGGCTTTGGCCCGACGTTCGGCCAGCGTAAGTGTCCGCTGAACTGGTCGCCGAAGCCAACAGGGGTCCAAATTGAGAAATTTCAATTAATACATTTTCATTATAATTTTAGAAGCTATTTCATCACATCAAATCACTCCAAACATGAAAACCTTAAGAAAATGAAATTGGGTGTGGTTCCTGGTCCGGGTCAGATATGAATAGTACCTGACCAAACTTCGACCCAATAACTAATTAATTAAAAAAATAAGAATAATGTAAAGGTAGTTTGTGAAATATAATTAATTTATAATTATTAACCTTCCTATTTAAATATTAAAAGGCCAATATCTGTAAATTGTCAAATTCTTCAGCCTAAGGCATTTGCAACTACATTGGCCTTAAAATTTGAAAATTCATCAGCATTGGCATTCTAAGTAATTTTAAGTTAAATCATATAACAGTCATAAGCCTTAGATTGTCACATCCTAGTGGACATGAAAATCCAACACTTAGCAGAGACTTCACCTTAGTAGCAGCTGGTTCAGACTTCTCAGGAATAGTAGGCTAGTTATCCCTTATATTTTTTTTTTTGGAAGGTAAGGTTAAAATTTATTGAAAAGCAAAAGAGGATCATACAATTCAAGATAGAGGGCAGAGGTGTAGCCCTACAACAACATAAACCAGAAAACAAGCTGACCAAAATAAAGTATGGGTACCATAGACCTAACCCCCTACACATTACCCTACATTAGGAGTAACTTTCTAATCATGTGGCAGCTTCTTGTTTTGGATAGAATCAGGAAGACAGCAGGCCTTGACTGGTATGGATCTTCAAACATCCTCCTTGATGCAAGAAACCAGGAAGTCTTGATCATTGCAGGTGTTCCCAAAAGTTCTTGAGTACCTTTCTCTCCA
>JAUPMG010137638.1:0-11336 GCA_031762675.1 Pachysandra terminalis
CTTTATAACTCATATTCCCATTTACCGAGGCATGTCGATTTCGATCTCGGTCATACGACCCGGTCCGGTCTAGTCCGGTCTGACCTGGAAACAAAGGAAGAATATTATAATTCTGCCCTTTAAAAATATACAGGGTATTACAGTTAGCAAACATAAGTTTCCATCATCACAGTCCGCACAAAGCCATAGTTGTGATTTCACCTTATATTCAAGTTTGGTTGAGGATTATAAATTTCAAAGGTATTCAGCAAATCATAAGAAATATTAGAATACAACAACATTAAGTAATGAGTGCAAAACGAAAATTAGCTGACTTTTGTCCTGCCTTTTCTTTTCCCCTTTTCCATTAAAAAAATTAATTAAGCAAATATACTCACCAAATCTTCCATAAAAAATACCTGATTCAAGGCTCACCTTCTAATGATAGATACTCCACATAATGTTTTGCAAAAGTCACATTCACCTAACAGAGAATCCTATGGATACAACATCAATTATTAATTTTTTTTTTTAATTTCTAACAATAAAAAACTTGAGCCACACCCCTATTTAAGAGAATTCCATAAACAGGTATTATGAGGGATATAGAGAATCCAATTCCTTCTTTAAGAAAATTCCTTAAACAAGTATTTCGAGGTTCCACTACAAATCAAAAGAAATTAAAATCTCTATTCATGCCTACGCAGCTTGAATCATATACTAAAGAAATTCGATCAGGATTATATGATAAGTATTTTCTAACTAGCAAACAACAATATAATGTCGTTGTATATTGAACTAAAAATCAGGTTGGAAGAACATGTATCAGTTAAATGAAAGCTTACCTGAAGAGAGACGTTTCAGGGCAAATAGCTCGACGATGGAGACGAATCAGAAGATATGGAGACTATTAGAGTGAGATATCCAATTCCGTGCCCTAGATAACAGAATCACTTATCAGTTAAATGAATGCTTACCTAAACAAAGAGCTGGAAATAATAATTTCAATGAAAACCTAGACATTGGAAGCCTCATCTGACAAGTTATACTTTAGCTAACAGATACAGTCCTAATTAGAAATCACTGGAAAAGAAAAGTAAACAATTAATGGGAATTTGATTGTTAAGGACACAATAAAAAGAAGAAAATGGGAGCTATCTTCAACTTTCTCCTTGAATGTCAACTCCTTCTCAAGTTTTCGTAATATCTCTTGTGCTGGAGATTTTGCCTTTGATCTGATATAAATAGTATATTTGTTGGTTACTTCAAATAAGAATATGAAAAAGCTACTACAAACATGGTTTAAAATTTCTCCGAAATTTCCTTTTCGAAAGGCACCAAAATTTCCCTTGCATCAATAATTTCCTTAACTTGAAAATTTTCTACATAATCTTTTAATATGACATATCATGCAGAAGAAAAATTCCCCTCGGAATTCCCCCAAAATCTCACTACCCCAAAGGTGCTAATTTTCCTCAAAATCAAAATATAAAACGTTAGCTACCTATCATCAGGAGGAGAACAACACCTCTATCAAATTTTAGGGGATTCATCTAGGGATATTGGCTTGATCAATAATTTTAAAATAAAGGACAAAAGTAAAACACTGAAAAAAAAATTAAGCTACTTGAACTTAGTACAAACAAATTAAAACTCTTTCAACTTACAAAAGCACTTCAACAAATGCTCCTTCTACATTAAGCAAATCCATACTTTCTTCTATAGGATCTTCTGATGCACTCCATAACATATTTAGCTGCCAATGTAGAACATAATGCAAGTTTAGCGAGAAAATTTTAAAGGAATTCAAATTTCAAGGAAAATATTAGCTGGTGAGATGTGGTAAGGAGCGAAGTGCTACTCAAACACAGAGCTAACTGGTTCTCCCCAAGAAGTGGGTAATGTTGGGATGAACCATAAAAGTCTAGGTTGAGATGAATCCAAGTGTTGTCTTGCGACATCTATTTAAAGTAATTATGAACATATGCTGGTGTTTGACATGGATACAAGGAGTAAAGACATGGTTACAAAGCATAATTACATAAATCATTCATCCTATGACTAAATCAACTAGAAGAAACAATCAAAGTAGAATTTGATTATGTTAATAAAAAATATATATAAAAGTGAAGAACCATGGTCCTCCTTTGACGTGTTGAAGCAAGTGTGGTACTTCCCTCCTAAAGAGATTAGATTATGTAACCCGTTAGTCGAAAACAACAAAAAGCACATCCACAAGAGAAGAAAAGAGAGGGGAAAAAATCTTAAAGAAAAAACTATATGCAATAATAGTGATCAATGGGTTTAAATTAAAGATGCTCATTAACAACTACTCAACAATATTATTCCATAACATGATATGATAGTACAATTAAAACATCAAAAAGGACTATTTAAGAAATGTGAAGTAACAGGTGACATCATCTTCACATAAGATGAGACTTAGATTTAATCACAATTCACAAGAAAGAACATTTTCCATGTAGTAACAATACCAAGCGTCAGAGAAATTAAAAAAAATACGGCTCTCCATATAAAAAAGGGAATAAAATATAAACAGCAAAATAACAAAAAAAGGATTTCCAGAAATAGAAAAAATATATACAAAGACTAGCTAGTAGCATATATATATATATATATATAGTTGCGAGGTGAAGATCTTTCAGCTAACTACTCGGCTCATCAAGATCGTCATTAAGAGGTTGTGTGCTGGAGCGTCCCGACTGGTTTGAATTGAAATATGGGCTCTGCAATTAAATTCAAAATTAGCTAACTGCAGTTTGATAAATAAATAATAAAATAAAATATTATAACATTTGGTAGCACGATATATAAAGCCTCCTCTTGAAATTGGCGAAATATCCTCTACTTCTCAGCCCTCATCTTGGCCTCTGTCTCTTCCCTCTCCGACACTATCTGAGCCTTCAACTCAGCCTCCTTCTGACTCCTCTCTGCCTCAACCCGAGTGAGGGTATCCTGTAGCGACTGAATCTCGTCCCTCATGGCATTCACCTCATGACTAGAGGAAACAGTCCGGGTCGAAGATGATGGGCCCCACATCCTGGTCGGGGTCTGACTCAATCCACACATGCGTACCCGTCCATGCCTGTCAGGTCCCATAACCCGCGAGAATGTATCATCACGAGCAATGGTATCCTCGTACCCCTTCGGTGTACATGCCACTATATTCCTCATGTCATCTTGCAATTAGAGTAATTAATTATAATCAGTCATTCCTGCAATGAGAGAAGTAAATTGCAAAGAAACTTACATCATAAATTACCACTCAAACATAAAAACAATTAAAAGAACAGTTTGAAACTTCTTGTATAACGTATCGGATTTTTTAAGTACTGATTATCAGTCCTAAGAAAGTGTACATACAAATACAGATATAGTTCCTAAGTAACAGTACAATAAGAACACATTATACAACAATAACCAAATGAACAAGTTGACAATAATCAAAACAAGACTGTCACCACATCATAACAAATAACTACAATTTCCAATCATTCAGAATTTGTAAAGCTACTTAATGCTAACTGCTGGAACATAATGCTTCTATAGAGCAACAGTCACACTTTTGTATTACACAAATGATACAGCTTAAACAAAAAAATAATAATAATTGACCATATGAGAATGAAAAATGTTAAGAGAATTGTGTCACACATAAGTACATACAAAGTAAGATTCAACCATCCGAAAAAACCGATTTAAGGATGTTTTTTTACCCTTTTTGGTAACATGTTACGATCTGTTGCATGCAATATAGGTTGTGTATACACTAAGTGAATCTACATGGATTTATTCTACCAACATTTCCCTCAAGGAAAACAAATTCTTTTTATACATCTGGTGTTTATAAGCTTCAGCTAATGTTGACTTACAATCTTCTGTGCCACTACCAAATTAACCGGCGTTCCGTCTTTGTGCACGTGTGACTTTATGAACAGATTTGTACGCCCTTTACAATTTTGTAAACATAAATAAAATTCAATACTAGCTATCATAAATTTCAAAAACACTTCATGAATAATATGAAAATTCAAAGATTGATATATCCAAATACCAGATTCTCCTCTCGGACTCGAGTGAAGCTCTTAGTGCCAGACGTATGAACAATAGTTTGTTTTGTTTGATTCAATTTATATCTCTTGCTCCTTTCCTGCCAAGTATCAATTGACTAGGTTAAAGATATCATCGACAACTATATGATTTAAAAAACTTTTGAATTTTGTAAATAAATGGATTACCATTCCTTCATCTGAGTTCCAAAACCGGATGAGGTTCTACCACTATTCGGCGAGGAGAGTAGAAGGGCGAGAGGCAAGAAGATCCTCGTTTATCTCGAATGGACTGTAGAATTTCTTCTTCAGCTCAACCTTATGGTCCTTCCACTTCCTTCCGAGGAACTGAATGAGATTGTGCTTTAAGTTGTCTGGAAAGTCAAATTTCTCTTGCATTGCACAAAAAGAGCATAGTTAAATCACATTGTGTAGTGTCTTAAACAACTATAGCATAAGAGTATATAAAAATGTATTATCAACCTTAATGTTCTCCCAAGCACGCTCCTTTGCATCAGGATACACCAACTTCCAACTAAAGAGATCAAGTCTGAGCAATAGCCCATCCCTAGCTAGGGTGCCACTGTAGGTCTGGAGCTGCACAAAAGTGGGTCCTACTGGAATGTCATATGCATCAACCCTAATTGGCAACTTCTGACCTGGAGGGAGCTTGTATAGGGAGAAGCACCTAGTGGGGCCTCTAGTTTTCTTCGGCACTGGGGCCGATGATCCCTCTCCTGTAGGGACAGGTTGTGGCTCCATATATACCTGCTTGAGTTTAAAAACAAACACCCACTAGTGCAAAATAGTGAGCTGTCCTTACTGTAGGAGACATGGGAACACAATGCATATTTATAAAATCACCACCAACTATACTTTTGTCTTAAAGAAACAAAACCCAAGATTCTTTTACTGCCTTTGTTGTGGCAGTTTCAGAAAGTTCTTTCAACACTTTTATGTGCAACAAAATAAGTTAACATTATATCAAACCCCCACCCTTCTTACCCATTTTCAAGATGAGACATAGTAAACCAACTCTTACCCACGTGGCATAGTAAAACATAATTGAATTGAGAGAGAGAGAGAGAGAGAGAGAGAGAGAGAGAGGAAGAAAAAAACATAATTGAATTGAGAGAGACAGAGATTAAAAAAAAACATAATTGAATTTTTGAAATAATATATTTTGATTGGTGTCAGGTAAGTAATCTGATCTTTTGTTATGTTTCATGATGTTTTACTATTTTTATGCATGAGAAATTAAGTAATAATCAATTCTTGCAAGCCAAGTGCTTTTTTTCAATTCATAGAGTAACCACACGAAAAATAAATCTAGTTGAAAATAACTATAGCTCATGGTATAGAGAATTTGTAAATACAAACACAAGATAGAACTTAATAATTGAATGTAATTCTATTTCAAGTATATTTAAGTACATGAAAATGATGATTTATTTTCCACCTATAAGGTGATTGAATGTGCTAATATAATTCATATAGCTTCCCCATCTTCACCATCAGGGGGATCAACATTTTGTTCTGGAGCTTCATCCCTGACCCATTTAACATCACCTTCTATGGACTTGTCCGTGCTACCTTACCGTTGGTCGACATATGGCTCATTCTCCACAAAAATCGCACCTCCACTATCATCGCCATCCATGTCAAATAAGTCTCTCAGTTTTGTCCTAATTACAACATGCCAATCCGGATCAGTTGGAATACTTGTTCTGCCTGAGATGACAAAACATACGATTCATCAATTAGTTGTTGACTAGATAACAACCGGGTGAAGTTGACAAGGGTGAACCCAAAGTCATATGTCCTAATTTCTCGACCTTGGGACATAACATCTACCCAGTCACACTTCAACAGAAAAAACTTAAGGGACTCTGAGAACTTCAACTCCACAATATCTATTAGCTGTCTGTAGTAGGTATTATTAGATGTGACGGGTTGTCTGTCCCTAACGGATGCATAACTTGTAGTCGTTGCACTGATTGCGACGCCACTATTTTGATTTTTTCCACCTCTCTCCTTGTCAACAGTTCGAAATCTAAACCCATTTGTGATGTACCCTTTAAGCCTTTTTGCAATGGATAATGGACCTTATGCACGTAAATAAATATCATTCGACACCTCCATTTTTTGAACTTCTGAGCCAATCAACCTATCATCACCACAGATTACTGTTACAAAATTATCCCAATATAACAACTATAAGTGCTGAAATTGAACTATGTTTTACTTACATGTTCTCTAAACCAATCAACGAACTGTTCGTTGTGCATTTTTTGTCTCTCATGGATACTTTTTCTCGAGTTGGCCATATCAATTTGTACTTGGTGTTGACTGCAAGAGAAGATTTATCGTGCAATCAAAATTCCAAATAATATTGCATTGTGTAACGGTTGTTTTCAATGATAGAAATTATGGTCAATAAAGGGAACTTACTCTAGCAAATTAGTGATTCTGTCACAGTTGAAGACAATGTAACGATGTGCCTAGCACCATTCCAAATCACTTAGTTTGAATGGATTGGTAGCGCCAATCACACTATCGTCTTCATTCCTCACTAGTCGAATGAGCCTCGTTTCAACATTCGGTAGGTATCTCGAACAAAATGTTAGGTATTCTTCTACCAAATACCCTTCGGCAATAGATCCTTCTGGTTGAGCTCGGTTCTGTACATACGACTTAAATTTGTACAAGTACCTATGTGCACACAATTATCGCTTCATTAGAGAAATTATATCGTAAAAGTAGATATATGAATTGATTGATCGAGTATCTTACAATTGAAATTATACCTTTCTATGGGATACATCCATCGGTACTGTACAGGTCCACCCAGCATTGCCTCTCCGGCTAAATGGATGGGCAAATGCACCATGATGTCAAAGAATGCTGGCAGAAATATTCGCTCCAAATGACATAAAGTCATTATAATACGTTCCTCAAGCCTCTTCAAATCATGATCTCGAAAATTTTTTGAACACAATTCCCCAAAGAAGTTGCTCAGTTCTATTATGACCGATATGACGTTTTTAGGCAATGACCCCCTCACAGCCCAGGGCATTGTTGCATTATGACATGAGAGTCATGGCTCTTAAATCCCAATATTTTTCACTCTCTCACACTGACACACCTTGCAATACTGGATAAGTATCCATCGGGAACTTAATGCTCTTCAGGACACTACAAAACTTTTCTTTCTCTGATTTATTCATGGAAAAACATGCAGTGGGCAAGTATGTCTTGTTATTGCCGGGGACGACTTGTGAGTGTAATGTATGTCTCACGCCCATCCTTGCCAAGTCCAATCGAGCATTTAGGTTATCCTTTGATTTACCATCGATGTCCAGAATAATATCGAGAACATTATCACAGACATTCTTCTCGATATGCATAACATCCAAATTATGTCTGATCAAATTATGCTCCCAATAAGGCAACTCAAAAAAGATACTCTTCTTCCAGTTATACAGTACATCCCCATCAATATTTTGTCATGCACGTTTCCTCCCAGTGGCTTTCCCAAAAAATGAATGATACCCTTTGTAACTATTCGACGATATTTGACCCTAATAATTGAATTGGAGCACATCTGTCTTTAGTAGAACCATCAAAAGAATGTCTATCCCTTCGAAACCTGGCAGAAATCGACGATGACCCATGTAACAATCTTTCTTTCCTTTAGACAACCACTTGCTACATGTGTCGCTACGGCATAGAGGACATGCAAGCTTCCTCTCCGTGCTCCAACCTGACAGAGTGGTATATCCTGGGAAGTCACTGATGGTCCATAACAACGCTGCACGCATCAAGAACATCTCTTTACTCGATGCGTCGAATGTATCCACTCCTGAATTCCATAACTCCTTCAGTTCTTCTATCAGAGGTCTCAAATACACATCCATGTTTTTTCCTGATCCCAAAGGTCAAGGAATAAGCAGTGATAGTATCATATTCAGCTGTTTCATACACAATCATGGTAGAAAGTTATAAGGAACTAATATAATCGGCCATGTACTGTGTGCAATACTCCTTGTACTAAATGGGTTGAATCCATCACTCGCCAATCCAAGCCTGACATTGCGAGTCTCTGAAGCAAAACTTGGGTTGGTGAAGTCAAGATTATGCCAAGCAAGTTAGTCTGCGGGATGTCTTAACACCCCATCTTTAGTTCTGTCATCGCATGTCATCAGCAATTTTCGATGACATGAACAACCTCTATAGTCTTGGTATTAACGGAAAATGCCTCAAAATCTATGCCATTTTCTTCTTCTTCTCAACCATATTATATTTTGTTGTCCGGCACCTCAACACACCGCAAACACCATATGATTTTCTGTCTGCAATATCCTTCCATATAACATACAATCATTAGGGCATGCGTGAATCTTTTCATAATTCAATCCCAAATCCGAAATTATATTCTTTGCTTGAGGGAAACTTTCTGGCAATGTTGACCCATCTGGAAGTGCCTCTCTCAACAAGTCGAGCAACATGGTAAATGATTTATTACTCCAACCACTCAAACACTTTATATGGAATAATCACACAATAAATGACAACATTGTATGCTTCTTACACCCAGGGTACAATTCTCGTTCTTCGTCTCCTATCCACCTGAAGAATTTACTCGATTTGGCGTTGTTTCCAAAAACAGGTGTCTGTTCTTCAACACCTTCGTCTCCGGATGCACTGGGGATTCCAAATGCATCGTGCACCAAATCTCCCATCTCAGTATCCACATCATTGACATCCGGTTCACTATCGACAACAACATTTGTGGAATACGATGTCTTTGCCATGTCCTCTCCATGAAATGATCATCTCACGTAGTTCTTAACAAACCCGTGGCATATCATATGATCATATGTCGTATCTCTATCCAGATACAGAACTTTGTTGCATTTCACACAAGTACACTTCAACTCCCATCCATTGTTGCCCCTCGAATGAATGCCTACTCGATGAATTGAGTTACACCTTCTATGTACTCCCGGCTAGTCATTGCTTGTTAATCCAACTTTTATCCACATGACCAGATATCGGAAATACAACTTCTTCACCAAATACACTTCTGCAAAAATATTAAAATGAATTCGTCATCGAATATCAGACAAATGTTTTAGGTGTGATAATGCTTATCCATATTCACATCTTATGAACAATTGCAATCTTCATAATAAAGATGCAATGCGTCCATAGTTTATAAAATGAACACACACACACACACACACAGATATATATATATATATATATATATATATATATATATATTAATCAAAAATAGCATGCATGAAGCACTCCAGATTTATAACATATTCTCCAACATCCCCATATAATTGGTTCTTGTACATACATGCATTTCTAATAATTCACAAGAAGCATATAAAATCAATAGTAATTTGCTATGAGCATTGTCTACGATTTTCTTCATGAGAAATTTCCTACGGTATCAATCTCTTGTTGCCACACATCAACCGAACCGATAACTGATTGCTATGGTTAAAGTGGAAACCAGTTTAGAGTTAATATGTCTTTCAGGGTAGATTGATCAATAATTCATTTTATTTTGCTCAGTAAACCATCTCATAGACTCGTACACTTGTCCAACAAAATCATAAAAATGTCTCCTAATTACAAAACAAGTTCAGTAAACAAGGCATACTTGCCCACTGATCTGCAGTTGATGCATGTAAATCAGAATCTAGGACTAAACTCAAGTTATTGTGTGTGTGTGTGTGTGTGTGAACTTAAAGAGAACAGTACCATGGAAATCAGAATCTAGGACTAAACTCAGGTTATTGAGGTTCTTTGCTTTGTCATAGACAAAGGCCAGCATAATATAACAAGGGAATCAGCCAAATTCTTATGAATTACATTCTAAAATTGGAAATGAATTGAGATGCTAATGAAGCTAAGACAGGTTTTGAGGTATTGTTTGTGATGTTCTGAGGTGATGATCTGTGTAAGCAGGTGATTGAAATAACTTCTGAGAAGATGATGGTGCTGAGGAACTGAGATGAGATGATGAAATTCTGACGAGGGATGTTAGCTAAGCTAGAGGTGATAAGGTGCTGGGGAGATGCTGAAGTGCTAACATTGTATGTGTAGGAGGCTAAAGCTGTTGAATGTGGTGCAGGATTTTACGGTGATGAAGTAATGAGTTTGCAATTTATGAACACAACTCATTCTGCCTTACTATAGCACACTATTTTCTATAGGGAATTGCCCAATTCTATTCATAAGATGGTCCACCGTTAGTATTTTATTTGATGTCGATAGCCACTCAAAGAATGCCACTGATGATGAAGTTGTGATGAGGAGGATGATGTGCATTGTTTGATCATGGTACCAATAATTTTATAAAAAAAATGAAAGATTCCATCCCTTCTTTATACAATGAGATGACTTGACCAACCTAACCTATTCTAAATATACTTACTAAAACTCTTGAAAATTTAAAACAATTCTTAAACTAAATAAGAAGCAAATATATATATATATATATATATATATATATATAATAAATTCTAATGAATCTAATCAAGCTCTAGATAATATATAGAGCATATTGCTCTATTGATGGACTGTGGTCTCATATAGGTTGTAATGTCAGCTCAAAAGCTGAGCCTGAACAACAACTTCGGATTCCATCATAATTACCCAATAGTGAGTGCTAAGGCCCACAAGTTTCCCCTACACTATTACTCTTTTAGAGAAATTTTTCTTCGTAGATTTTTTCGAGTAGTTAAGAGAGTAGTAAAGTGCAGAAAAAGGAATATAAAACTCTACAGTTAGTGGACAAATGTTTAAGAAGATTAAAAAAAAAGGTTGTTGTTTTATATATGGCTTGTGAATTAGAAGTTTCTTTGGTATGTAGATGTTAAAAGATACCCTTTTGAGATATCTGTTTTATTTCGCTTTCTATTGTTCAGAAAGTATTAGTTGCTAGTGTTACCCTAAGTGAACCATAACTGGTATAAATAAAGGCATAGAACACTTGATCAATTTATTCAAATTAAATTAACCAAACTCTAAGGACGTCATATGATTTCTCTCCTTTACTTCTTTAATAAAATAATACTATAGTATGTATACACACAGGTACATAATAATTTCACTGAAAGCCTTGACATTGGAAGCCTTAGCTGACAATTTATACTTTAGCTAACAGATACAGTCCTAAATAGAAATCACAGGAAAAGAAAACTAAACAATTAAGGGGAATTTGATTGTTAAGGACACAATAAAAAGAAGAAAAATGGACTAAAATTT
>JAUPMG010137669.1:0-11336 GCA_031762675.1 Pachysandra terminalis
AGATTAAAGATAAATATAGGTATTTAAAAGAAAAATAAAAGAAAATTCATTAATGTGCTGGGTAACCTGGGCTGCCCAGTACATTTGGCCCGTGCTGGGTCTGGCACGACACGACCCACTTGGCACGGCACGGCCTGCGCGTGCCTCGTGCCGTGCTGGGCCTGGGATCTTGATTACGGGGCACGGCATGGCACGGCCCGAAACTTTATCGAGCTGGGCCGTGCGGCTCATTTGTACACCCCTATGGTGGTGGGTGGTGGGTGGTGGGGTGGTGGATTTTAGAGGAATAATTTAATATTTAAGGTTTTATATAAAGGAGGTCAATGTAGTTTCAAAAACTTCAAAAGGTAAAGTGCAAGTGGTATATACCTCATGAGGTGAGAGTTTAATTTATCCAATATTTTTTTCATCAACTCAGTCGTGACTCGTGACTTGCCATCCACGTTGAAACCTAATTCTTGTCATCTGAAGTCGTTGGGCGGGGGTGTTAAACAGGTCAATGAAATTTCTGTGTTTCATTTCAGTAACATTTGAGTTTAATTTGGAGGGAATTTAACTTGGATTTAAGCCCTCGGACATCCTTTTCATCTCAGTAGACTTGTATTCGATTTCCCAGATTTCCACCATATGGCAACAATTTAGAAGCAAAAAGTTTGAAAAAGGCCAAGACAAAAAGAGCAAAACTCGATCTTTTCTGCAATTCTTATCGACTTTGAAAACATAAAAAAAGCTTCAGAAACCCTAATAATGACGAGAATCGGATAACAATACAAAACGAGAGCAGAGACTATTTATCATCAACGATGGCTGACAAAGACGGAGTCTCGACAGGTACAGCAACAGCTTCTTCTCTCCCGACGATTTCTCTCCCAGCTCGCTCGTCTTTCGACAATCTTTTCATTGATGGAGCTGGAGCCAGTCCAGGTCCCATGACGATCGTCTCGAATTTCTTCTCAGAGCGTGATCCTCACTCCGAGTGTCGGTCGTTCTCGCAGCTCCTCGCCGGAGCTATGGCATCTCCAGGCGCGATCGCAGATCGGAGGTCGAGCTTCTTGAGTGACAATTCGACGGTAGATTCTTCAAGTGAAACGATTTCGGGAGGTGGAGATGGAAGGGATTCTCGGCTTAGGCCGAATCGTCCATTGAGCTTGGTAACTGCTCGATCACCGATGTTCACGATTCCGCCTGGGTTAAGTCCGGCTAGATTGCTCGATTCTCCAGGGTTCTTTTGGCCTGGTCAGGTAATCGAATGAAAAGCTCAATACTTTGTCGCATAAATTTGTTTCTGGTGTTTCACGTAAGATTGTTTTTGTTTTAAGTCTAAAGATTTATTAGGGTGAAAGAGGCTCGAACTTCTATTAGTTTCATTTCTTGAATATTTGAAAGCTAAGTGTTACTCTTTTTGACTTTTGATCTTGCCAACAACATAAGGTGCAGGTTGAGATTATAAGCAAATTATAGAGTACATTTCACACTTTTACTGTGTAGTTGATGAATTGAATAGCTTTATGAGCTTAAACACAGTATTAAAAGCTAAGCTATTTTCTTCACATCCAGCAGAGATGATCGAGTAGAATCCTCCTTACAGGATAGGTCATGGGTTCCATTCCTGCTCGCAGCATAATGCGTGGTTGATATCGCTTGCCGCACTGATTGAGTTCATGCCTAAACTATCTTATGACCCTGCCGGGTCCACGAACCAATTGTCTCACTTGGGTGATTCATCAAAAGAATAAAAATAAAAGATAATACAGCTTGAATTTTGAGTTAGAACTAGATGGCAGGTTGGTGTGAAACTTAGAGGAAATTTAGCATGAATAATTGGTATTTCATCTTGGCCAAAACAGTTTATCAGGTGCCCAATTTCAGTATTATACATCTGTGGCTAAATTAGTAGCTCAATTCTTTGCTAGCTGCATTGTTTAATGGGAAAAAGAAAAAAGGGAATTGAGCCATAACCAAATGCATATTTTCTTGGCCATTTTTCATTGGAGAACTTATTTAATTCAATAATCTCTCCTTGTAGCTTCAGTCTATTGGTTTTTGGATTGCTTTAAAACCAAGGTCACAAGGGTCTTAATTATGGGAAGTCCTTGCCAATAACTCTGATGTGTTTTGATCATCTTATGTTAGTATATGAGTCATTAAGTGACAAAATTGTGTATGCGTACTTTGTAGAAGGAGAAATTTTTTAGATCAAAATTTTGCCACATGGTATGATCTCACAATATGGGACCATTAAAAGAAGATTCTTAAGTCAAATTGAATCTTTCATTAGTTCAAATGGGACCCACAAAGATTTATTGAATTAAAATTATGATAATTCTCATTAAACAAGAATTATCCTAAAATACAGGTAAATTCTAAAATATAGATAATCCTCAAAAAAAATTATCTAAAAGCTATCCAGTTAAAATTTAGAAAATTCTCAAATAAAGAATTTTCTTAGATTGGATAATCTCCTACAGTGGTTGATAACAAGTAGACTTCTACCCTCCCACATGTAGATAATCCCTAATTAAATTGGGAATTATCTTCAACTCCAAAAGGATTCTACTCGGCATCTATAAATAGAGGAGTCCTCTCCCATTCAAAGATCTCGAAAAAGTGATCAAAGTGGAAGAAAGATCAAGGAGAAGAAGCTTTGAAGGCATGCATTCAAGCCTGAAGATAAAGCTCTCAATCTTTGAATACGCTCAAAAGCCCAAAGATCCACATCAAAACCTTTCAATCTATGAATACGCTCAGAAGCCCAGAGATCCACATCAAAACGAAGCCCTTCTGATCTTCACACGCACACAAGCCCCAAGATCAAGCCGAAGACTTCGCAACAAAGCCTTCACGATTTCATTCGCGAAGTCTGCCAAATCAGTCACACTCCTTCAAATATTAAAGCTCTCAATCCCTGAATACAAGCCCCCAGTCTAGGAATTGTATCCCTGAGTTCTCATGTTGTTCTGGTTGTTGATTGTGAGGTGGTTTTTGGGTGATGTTATTTTTCTGTAACCCTAATTTCTCAAAGATAGTTGATTGTTCTCATCTGCTCCGTGGACGTAGGCACAATTGAAAACCACGTAAATGTTGTGTTGTATCTATTATTGCTTGAATTTTTTTGCTGGTTTTCGTGTTTATATTAAACATTGCACCTTCAACCCCACCAGTGGTGCACCAAACTGATTTTTTTAACCATTTAGTGATGGGTAACCTCTTGAAGGGGCATAGTCCAAAATTATATGCTTTAACATTTATTCTGATCAGTATCCAGTAATTATGTGCTGACCTTATCGTAGTATTAATAAGAGCAGCATATCTTGTGATGGTTCTGGGCATGACAATGTATTTTTTTTTATTCCTTAATTTCAAATTACTATCTATAAAGCAGTACCTGAAAACTTGTTATAGGTATTCATCTTTGTGATTTGTGTGATCTTTGCAGGGGCCCTTTGGAATTTCCCACCAGCAAGCCCTGGCGCAAGTCACAGCTCAGGCAGCTCAATCCCAATCTCATATGAACATACGGACTGAATATCCATCTTTATCAGCTGCTCCTGCAGCTTCATTGGCACACCAATCCTTTACCTCCAACACGACACATGAGCAGATATCACCTTTAACATCAAATCCTAAAAGAGACATCTTTGGGTCATCTGAGGTCTCTCATTCTGATCAGAGATCCCAAATTCCTTCCCTTACAGTCCATAAGTCTGTTGATGATGGATATAACTGGCGCAAGTATGGACAGAAGCAGGTCAAAGGAAGTGAATATCCTCGAAGCTACTACAAGTGTACCCATCCTAATTGTCCTGTCAAGAAAAAGGTTGAGTGTTCTTTAGATGGTCAAATAACTGAAATTATCTATAAGGGCCAGCACAATCATCAACAACCTCGACCCAGTAAGCATGCGAACGATAGTGGTAATTTGAATGGAAACTTGAACTTTCAAGGGAATTCTGAATTGGGGCAGTTACAGACTGGGAATTTGAACAGATCAAATGAAACTGTACCTGCTCATTCAATGTCTAAAAGGGATCAGGAATCTAGCCAAGTGACTCCTGAACAGCTATCTGTTTCAAGTGATGGTGAGGAAGTGGGTGATGCTGAAACAAGAGTAGAAGAAAAGGATGCGGATGAGCCTAATCCTAAGAGAAGGTAAGCATTTCACTTCCATGACATAGATCTGTTCATACTAAATTGTTCTTTAGCTTTTTTGGATTCCTTGCAAACAGGGTATAAAGTATCAGTGCCAGTAACTGTACAGGTCAGTTCCAATACCGGTATGGACATCCATAACGGTTTGAACTGAACCGGTCCGAGATATTGGGTGGAGTCAAGGCCCTTAAATGTATCTACCAGCACGTACTGGTTTACTCAGACAATATTTTAAACCATGCTTACAAAAGCTTATTTCTCATTATTCAGGAACACAGAGGTTGGGATATCTGAGCCTGCTGCTTCTCACAGGACAATCACAGAACCTAGGATCATTGTGCAGACAACAAGTGAAGTTGATCTCTTGAATGATGGCTATAGGTGGCGGAAGTATGGTCAGAAAGTGGTCAAAGGGAATCCTAATCCAAGGTGGTAAAGTTGTTCTTAGTTGAATGCTAATTGGAATTAGCAAGACTAATAAATATTGCTTCTTTCAACTAGTCTTTTGAAAGTAGAAAATTTAAGTTAAGTTTAACTTTTAACTTATATATTTTCGAGATTTGCTTACCTTGCACACTGTTAATGAACCATGTTAAAGGTAGTGGCTGGTGTTAGGCCCCATCAATACACCCATTCTTGCACCAGTCTTTAGAGGAGATAGTCATCGCAAGGCTAGCTTGCTGTCTACCTGATATCGCCTTCCATAGTTTCATTGCCAACCCAAAAGAATCCTATGACTAGTAACTGTAACCTAAATGTTGAATGGGTAAAATTAGTTATATTCTGATGCATATATGTGTGAAGTTGTAAATCATTAATTAGTAACCACATGGCCCTCCTCAGATCAGGGTTATGTGGTCACCCCCTAGAGAAGGCTTTGTGAAACTAAACTTTGACCATTAGGAAATTTGGGACCTTCTGGGATTGGAGGGGTGTTTAGGGATCATAGCGGCAAGATCATTTATGTCTTCTCAGGGCCAATAGGGGAGGGTAACTCCAATAGAACGTAGATATGTGCGTTATTGTCTGGCCTCATGGAGGCCCATACCCACGGTTTTTTGTGTTTGGAGGTGGAAGGGGATTCTTCTTCAGTTATTGCTTGGATGAAGACATATAGGGGATGTCCTTGGCTGTTTGTTCTCTTGGTGCGTTTAGCCCGATCCATAGGAGCAGGGATGGAAGTTTTATTCAACCATATAATTAGCTCGGCAAATGGGATGGCAGATAAGGTGGCAAGGGATAGGGTACGGCGGATGCAGTACTATTCAGGCTCCCCCTGAGGAGGAGGCAATTAAGGAGGAGTGAACCAGAGAATTGGTGTAGTTTTGTTAATTAGTTGTATGTGTTGCTTGCTTATTTCTATTGTATTGGATCACTATTCGTAACTTATGTATGCTTTTATTCCTTGATAATTAATGAAATATCCATTACTTATCAACAAAAAAATCATTAGCAAGTAAAAAACTAATAGTTGAGGTGCACCTCCAAAATCCCAAATGGTAGCCACTGAACTCAAGTTCACAGAACTTGAGTATTTCTATGATGTAAATTTTTTTTTTTGATTGCTCTGAAACTTTGTGGTTCAGGCTTATGATTGCACCCTTTTTTTCTTTTCATGAATTAGGATCGTACTCTTGACCTCAAGGATGGATTACTGTGTCTAAAACTATAATGTTCATTAAAAAATAAATAAATAAAAGATAAAATACACAATAGGGAAACAAGATATACTTCTATGCATATTTGGGGTTAGTATAATCAACTGAACTTAGTCTACCTATTTCAGAAAACTTCTAGCTGTTGCTTATGATTAATATTGTTGTTCTATTTGTGTGATAAGGACCGTCTCTTTTTCCCCCCCAAAGTCTGTCTTCCATGTATAAAATGGGGGTCCCTCTTAGCTCCAATCTTGTTTATGCAAGAGCTGTTGCATGTTGAGGTGTGACTGAGTAATCTTTTTATGAGACATATGCTCCATCCACATTCTGTTGCTTTCAAGAAGATTTTACTCTTGACAAATTCATTTCCCAACTGCAAGGAACATTCCTGATGCATTTAATATTATATACAGGAGCTATTATAAATGCACAAATACAGGATGCAATGTACGTAAGCATGTCGAGAGGGCTTCAACAGATCCTAAAGCAGTCATAACAACATACGAGGGGAAGCACAATCATGATCTACCAGTAGCTAAAAACAGCAGCAACAACACAGTCAACAGCAATGCACCACAGCTAAAACCAAATAGTACAGTAGCTGAGAAGCATGCGTTGCTTAGAAGGATGGATTTTGGAAGCAATATGCCTATAGAACTTATGCAGCTAAAAGGCGAGCAACTCACTTAATTGGTAAGAGGGATCAGAGAAAGCAAATGTGTAACAGAAATTTGCAATGGATCAGGCATAAACTGTAAGGTTTCTTTCCTAGCATCTTTATATTGGCAGGTTTGTTCCCGTCATACTACCGAGTTTGAATATTACAAAGAAAGAAGGAAAAGAAAAAAAAATCAATAGAGCAGAAAAAAGAAGAGCGAATTCAGTTGAAAATGGCGGATCGAACCTGTGGGGATTGAACTGCAAGGAATGCTGCCTGTACATTAACTTAATGTACGTGTAGTATTCCATCCTTTTGTACATTCTTTTGTATATTAAAATTCAGAAGTGATGTTGTTGCTTATGTATCTCGTAATTACCAGAATGGAAGTTTCAATACAGTTGAGGGCTAGTTGGATTGAAAGCTACTGAATTACCATTTTGATTGAAAGGTAGTGCCTATTTATTTGGTGCAGTGGCTGAGGCCTTCTGCTTCTCTTTTCAGAACTGCCAATATAGCTTCTTGATCTTATTTAATATTGAAATCACTCACTTTTGCAAGATATTGTCATGACAGTGATCAGGAGTCCATAAGTTTTAAGAACAGTAATGGCTTCTACTCAAGACTTCTGGGTTCCAATTTCAACAGAGAACTCAGACCGGGACTTTAACTCCTTTAGATCATCAAAGGGAATACATTTAGGGGATGTGCAGTTTCTATATTTGTTCTTAGGCTAATCTACAAAGCTCATAGTTTCAATTGAATCCCAAGCTTAGAAGGATAACATTACAATTCCATCAATTTTTGCTGGCATATGAAGCTACTTTTATTGTTTATGTCGACCTAAAATCCATTAATCTGATAGGTCCCACCGAAGAGATTATTATCTTGATCAAATGATTTTAGCCATATTTGATTTTTCTATGTTCTTTTGGATTGTGAAGTCTCTGAAAAACTAATGTCAAAGTTTATAGTAAAATTTGTGTTTCCATGGTGAGTCTTAATCTTTTCATGTCTTAAGGCCCTAACCCTAGAAGTTCCTGAAGAAAAACTTGGTATCCTTTATGCCAATTAAAGTTAGGGCTAGCTGAAAATATTTTTTAGTATAACATAGATCATTGACTATAATGGCTCTATTATAATAATAAGCAAAAAAAAAAAAAAAAAGGAAAAAGAAAAAAGGAAAAAGATCATAGACGATGATGGACTAATGGGTATGATTAACGGTGGCAATGGCTATTCCATTTAACTGAATAATAGAGTGGTGAACCATTGACGGTAACGACTACTGAATAGATAAAGTTTTTGGTTTAGAGGTTCTTTAAGATTTAAAAGGCCTTTTAAAAAGTCAATCAAGCAATCGACTCAGATGAAATCAATTGGTCAACCTTCTAGAATTGTTGACAACATTCCTCGTGTGAGGAGGAAAATGGGCCTTTTATTGATCTTCACATTGATGATGTGAACAAGGACGATACCTATTTGGCGGCTTTCCTTGCATGTTGGCTATGCTTGTTTGCTCTTTCCATAGATGGTGGTGACTTGATCCGTTCAGCTACTTTTAAAATGGCTAGTATAATGGCATCTAGTCGAAGAGTTTGCATGGCCATTCCTATTTTAGCCAACATCTACCGGGGATTAAATGAGATTCCCTCTTCCTCCACTCCTAGCGACTGTAACAAGGCATTTCCATTGCACTATGTCCATGGTTGGCTGGCTCAATATTTTGGCACTCATTCTACGTCTCCGAACTCCTGGGGTATCCCTGGCATGATGCGTCATGGAGGCAACAATGCAGCTAGGTCCTTTGATGGTTCGTCAGCTCGTCTACTGGTCAGATCAAGGAAGGACATATCATTATGCCCAATTATTTATGTGAATCAAACATCGTCCACACTTATTGATGAAAAGGGGGTACTCAACGCAGACTTTGAATATTTTGTGAGTTTACGCTCAAGTTATTTGACAGCAAGGCATGAGGGTATTTACATTGTTGAACCTTATAGCCCACATCACTTTAGCAAGCAGTTTTACTATCATCAGGGTCTGCCTGGTGGGCTCAAACGAGACATCCAGTCAGGTTCCTTAGAAGATAAACTCCAATTGTGGTACTCTTGTACCAAACTTTACACAAGGGCAAAGATGTTGTTACCAACGCATTTGGCCGAAAGGGAACTTCTCGCCACCATACGATATTGAGAGTGGTGATCAAGGGTTTCTCAGGACTTTTTCTTGAAGGACATTGAGATCCTTATTGAAAGTGTCTTCTCTCCTTCATGGAAAAATGGAAAGACCAAAAAGGACGAAGTAGTAGTCCATCATACTCCTGTTCTCCACATCGAGCCAACGGTTCGAGATGGAACCATACTACGGTTCAAGCAGGTTGAAAATTGTACGATTGTCTCGAGTGACAAGACGGAGGGGGATCGTTGATGGAAGAATGTACAATCCCGAGGTGATTCTCCACTTGCTAAAAGGACACGTGCCTCTGTGGTGGATGTAAGCGTATCCTCTACCAAGTCTTGTGAGCGAAACATACTACTTCCATCTTCTCATCGTACTCCCGACAAAACTGTGAGTATTATCATTTTTATATATAATGTTGTAGTGAGGTACAATGGTTATCTTTTAAAGACTTACCAATCATTTTCATCTTGGTGAATCTATTAGGTACCGGATAGAGGCTTAGAGGACGGAAAGCGATGAGCTTGACTATAGTAGTTCTTCCATTGAAGGACCAAGCACTTTTGACCTTGTTGCCAAAGGTGTTGGGGTATTCACATCTTGTGGCATTCAAGGGTCTCAACATGGAGGCTCTTTCATTGTGACATCTAGTCTAGAAGTACCAGATAGCAAGGCTCCACATGTTTTATCCACGCTTGAGACGAAGACATTCGATAATGTCGTTATCCCCTCTAAGGAACGGTTGCCTTCACCAATCATTCCAAGGGTCGACCAAGCCCTCGCTATCTCTGTATTTCGAGCAGTAGATATGATTTCAGAGGCTCGTCGCAAGTGTGCATTGTCCATTGGTGCGAGTCTGGAGTAGAGGTTATTGTGACTACCTTTTGAGCAGGTTACTTCCATCAAGAAAGATGCTGAGAAGATCTTTAGTGCGATTGTGGATACCAGGTCGGTGGATCCTTCACCTCTACAAAATTGTATCTATTGATACATTCAGGATGTTGGTCATTACCTCGATATGCAATCATCACTTAGCCAACATATGACATTGGAGATGCAAGCTCAACGTCGTGGGGATGCTAAGTTTCGCCTTAGTATTGTAACACTTGATCGAGATCTTGAATGCGAGCGTATTCAGCAATTGCAACAAGACTTGACAAATACTCATTCAGAACAATCCGAGTTGAGGGCACAATTGAAAGCTTTAGAAAACAAAGAAAAAGAGCTTAGCGAAGGTCTTTCTCAGACTAGAACATTGGTGAGCGACAGGGAAGCGACGACGACTGCCATTCACAAAGAGCTTGCAGAGATCGATTCCCTTCCTATTGCTTGTGAGGCGGATTTTGCGACTCTGAACTCAATGCAAGGATTGTTGGAGGATGCTCGCAATGAACTAAGGATCCTGAACTGGGGATAGCACACATGCTTGTATTTGAAAGAGATCATTCTTAGCTTGCACTTTTCTTTTTATTTAATGTGATGAAACTTTTTCCTTTCTTCATCTGATGTAATCTTTTTTTTTAATAAAGAAGTCACATTCCCTTTTTCTCAAGGCTCTTATTTGTAGAGAAGGTGTGGTCATCATTTTATTTAATACATTTTATTCAAAAAATGATCGACAAATGATGATGGTTTGGACTGGACCTGGAATGACTTCCCAGGTTGCCTACGTATCCGAGTAGGGATCAAGTCGCACGTAATTCATTTATTTGTTTAGGCCACCCTTTCGGGTTTTCAACCTAAAGGTTTTTTTTTAATTTAATTTTTTTTGTGCCTTTCTTTTTGCCTAGACCGCCCTTTACGGTTTTCGCCCTAGTAGGCTTTTTTTTTTTTTTTTTGCCTTTCATAGTTTAGACTCATATAGGACAAAAGTATCATGCAGTTTAGGCTCGTACGACAAGGAGCATCATTGATAGTTCAAGCTTGTATCAAGGAGCATTGTAGATAGTTTAGGGTCGTATTAAGGAGCATCGTAGATAGTTTAGGCTCGTATCAAGGAGCATTATAGATAGTTGTAGTTGAGGCTGGTATCAAGGAACTTTGTAGATAGTTTAGGCTTGTATCAAGGAGCATCATAGATAGTTTAGACTAGTATCAACAAGCATTGTAGATAGTTTATGCTCGTATCAAAGAGTTTTGTAGATAGTTTAGGCTCGTATCAAGGGGCATTTTTTTTACATTCTTTTCTTTGATTTGGTTATCGTCTTTGTCTTCTTTGGACACCTTATTGGTCGAGTCGATTGAGCCTTGGCCAAATGTGACTTCCTCCTTTTCTAACGGGTAACCATGGTCCAACCTTCATTGTCTGGTTCTGCCTTCTCGTATATAGCTGCATTCATGCCCCCAATCATTGAAGCTTGAACGGATTTCATCTCTTCCATCCTACTAAACACATTAGTAGTTAGATTGTAGAGGTTTTGCTACCTTGGCAGAATTATAGGGTCAGAAGACCCAAACATAACGATGACAAGATTTGATGTGGCCACTTCTTCTTCATTGTCAAGGAAATTGTTTTTCTTGGTGGGCAAGATCCAATATCTTCTCTTTCAAGATAAAGCATTTTTCAAGCGGGTGGCTAACCATATGGTGATATTTGCAATAGTTTGGATCATTGTAACGACCCGATCCCAGACCCTAGACTAATTAAGATTAGAAACCTAATTAACTTAAATAATTAGGTTTGACCT
>JAUPMG010137680.1:0-11336 GCA_031762675.1 Pachysandra terminalis
TTCTTTAATTCATATATTTGCCTACTATATATATAGTAGGCAAATATATGAATTAAAGAAAATTGACACTTTTAACTCAACGGTAGAGTAATGCCATGATAAGGGATGAGTCGTTGGTTCAAATCCAATTGTCCATAAAAACATGTAGAAAAGAGACATCCGAAAAAATTACAGGTGGTGTGCCTCATGAAGCATCAGAATTGCAATTCGACTCTGCGGGGGGCGTTTCACTTGGGGCCACTGGAGGCTTACCCAGTCGTTAACTTCATGGCCCCGGGGATTAGTCATTGTGCGCGCAAGCTGGCTAGGACACCTCGGATCCCAAAAAAAAAAAAATTCATTCCTCTCACACCCAAAAAGATCTCATAGGTAAGCTACTCATAGTGAGTCCCACCTATCACATCTACATTTGCATTGTGTTCACGACAAATAATAGTTCATAGTCATTTAGACCTTACATCACTGAAAAATAATTTTATATCTAAACGAGGTATTTGGTATGTACCTTGACACCACTTAAATAAGGAAATATTTATTTTGTGGCTGTAGGTCCCACCAGTTAAACATACGTCTTATTAAAATGTCTTATAATGAATGATGTGCTAGTACATAATTGTAAATCCTATGAATTTTTTCTATGGTAAATAGAATTAGTGAAGGATAATTTTGTTATAAAAATAATTGAGTTTTTAATCTTTTAAATATAACTTTTAAGACATAATCAAAATAGTAAAATTAACATGCTCTACTAAAGTTGTTTATTGGATGTTGGTGATCGAGGATGTAAGTGTAATATCAAACAACATAGAGGGTGTTTCTATATTTATCTAGAATGTTAAGGGTATAAGTGATATTAACCCTAATATCTAATACATAAGTATAATATCGAACAACATAGAGAGTGTTTCTGCTTTTATCTAAAATATTAGGAGTATAAGTGGTATTAATCCTAATATATAATACATAAGAAATTTGTAAGGTATAATCGAGAATGGATTATACAAAGCAGGCACACAGCTTAGAGACGAAAGTCTTTTTTATTAAGGGTACATAAAATTTTTTGTCAAATTTGTCAATTGTATAATCGAGAATAGATTATACAAAAGCAGACACACAGCTAAAAGACGAAAGTGACTCTTTTATTAAGGGTACATAAAAAATTTGTCAAATTTTTCAGGATATAATTGAGAATGGATTATACAAAAGCAGAAACACAGCCAAGAGACGAAAGTGTCTCGACATGTGTGATTATTTATCTAAAAGTAGAGACATGATAAGATTATAGATTTTTCACAAGTTAAATGTTAAAGTTGGCTAACACTATCAAACATAGGGATAGACACGGGAAAATTGGTAAAATAATTGTCTCTTTATATACAAGGGTATAGAAATGTTAAAAGGACATATGTTCCATGAAGGTACATTTCCATTTCAAGAAAGTAAGGGAGAAATTGAAAACAAACTTTTTTTTTATGGTTTCCATTTTAAAAGTCTAAGGGAGAATCGGAATTATTGGTGCACTCCAGGGTTAGAAAAGAAATTTTCCCAAAAATCTTTTTTATATGGATAATCTTTGGGCTTCAAGGTAGCTTCCTGAGGGTAATCCCTAGATCGAAAAGGGCTTCTCATCAAATACTTGGCTGTTTGGTGTAATTTCTGGAAGCGGCTTTGAATGGAATGGTTTCTTTGGAAAGTTCATTTTGGTGAAACATGAACAGGACTGCTTTCAAAAATTATGTTTGCAGAAAAGCAGTTAATAATGATTTGAATTTAAGTAAAACTTCTAAAATGATATAAAAAAAAAAAAACTACTTTTTTATTTATATTATACATTATTTAAAAAGACAAAAATATCTATCCTATTTAAAATTATGTACAAGAACATCCTTTATATTATTTTTCTCACCAAATATAATTTTTAACTAACAACTTTGATTCAAAGTCTTTTTTCACAAAGCCTTTCGTATCAACGCCCTTACATTTATAATAAGAATTCGCAAACGGGCCCTTAGACACTATTCATTTTGATAAAATGGGTTACTTTTTTTTTTTTTTTTTGGTAATGAGATAAAATGGGTTACCACCAAAAGCTCTTTAAAAGAAGTGGGTGTGCAAATCAATTAAAATTGGTGTCCCATTAATCAAAATATATGGTTTCAAAATGACTCCCACCAAACGCTCTTTGAAAAAAAAAAAAAAAAGCGGCTGTAGAATTAAGTTAAAATTGGTGTCCCATTAATCAAAATGTATGGTTCCAAAATGCCTCCCTTGATTTGGAATATATGTATATTCTTGATATGGAAGACTTTTAGCTTACTTTAAAGGCATATTGAATCATTCATTGAAGATATCATATTATATAATGTGTTCGTATTCAGGGAATCACTCATTGCCTTAAAAAAGAAATTGGCTTAATCCAATGTTTTTTCTTACATGTTCAGTCAAGTGACATGTGGGTGGGCCCACCCATATCTTGAAGCATGATTATCTTTTCCAAATTATGGACGACTTGAGTTCCTTTCTAAGACGTTTGACTCTGGTTTTGCCACGTCATTTTCATCAGAGAAATTTACCTCCAGATACGTGTCAGATCATGGTTGGTACACGCACTTGAAGGATGGCCCTTGTGGTTTACGTTGGGTCCGGATCATGTGTTTCCATGGTACAACCAAATTAGCCAGTTGCAAAATATAAAAATTGAGATTATTCAAAAAAAAAATTTGAAAAAATATAGGGCTTCTTTGTTACAACTTTTGAAAAATTTAAAAAACAGAGAAGTAGATACCTAAGTGACAAACTCATTGAAAGGCAGTGAAATTTATTCTTAAATACCTACATGGGATAATAAATTACATGCTTTGCTTCCAGGCAGCATATTTGCAGTTACAAGGCTACTGCGATGCGAACCAGATAGATGATCTAGTCAGTCGAGAGTTGACGTCAGGATACACATTCTTTCTAGGTTGTGCGGTCATCTCTTAGAGTAGCAAGAATCAATTATGTGTTATATTGTTCACTATGGGGTCAAAGTACAAAACTTGTTGTGCAGCAGTCCAGGAAGTCATATGGTTAAGGAGGTTCTTACAGGATCTTGGAGTCTTCAGAGTTAGCGTATGATTAATCACCATTTATAGTAATAGCATGATAGCATTGGCCTACACCAAGGACTCCAAATACCATGGCAAGCGAAGCACGTCGATATTCGCTATCATTACATTAGAGACCGAGTTGTACATGGAGATGTGTCACTTACACATATCTCTACTAAGTAGATGATAGTTGATCCCATGACTAAACCTATAACTAGACAAGCTTTTAAAGTTCATCTTAGAGAAACAGGATTACGTAAATTGGGACTTGTGTTAGATAGTACAGGTTTTTATTTACATTTGATTTGTAGGCATCTCATATTACATTATATTTCATGTGTGAGAATTTAATAGAGTTTATTTTTCTTGAGGCATGTGATTGTGTATTACATGCACATTTTACACACATATTACCTCTATATTATAAGGATATGAATATAATATATCATCAGGCTAGTGGTCAGCTTCTCACACAACGATCAACCCTAGTGCATGCATTGCGAGCAAGATTCGACATTAAGAGGACTTATGCAATCAGGGGCATTTAGAGGACTATGAGTTACATGTCGCCCTAGGAGAGCCAAGATGAGATTCTTTAGGGAATCAAAATTTACCTGATCAAGTCTGATGTGAGACCTTAATCAAGACTCTTGAGTGTTGTGACTTGGATTAAGGAGCTCAGGTTAGACGCATAGATTGCAACTAGACTAAGATCCATATGGTGTTGGAGGTTGGCATACTCTTGGTTGGGCCCAGAGTTCCACCGTAACATGTGTTGCATACCACATGTGCTTGAAGTGGCGCTACCTTTGAGAGCAAGTGAATGGATCCCTATTTTCTTGTTGTGTGAGATCAGGATGATCCTTGAGATGATCAACTTATACCCTTATTACCTTTGATCATGTCATGGAGTTAGATTTGAAGATTGCTACCCTAGCATACTCTCCTATGGCCATGCATCATACAGTCTAAAGGGGATTTGACTGGGAAATCAATAGGTCGAAGCTAAATGGCATGAAGCCTAGGGAATACTATTTGACATCACATTCAGAGAGATATGATTCAAAGAGATATGTGCTCATGTTTTAAAATTATCATTATATGTATCTGATATATACGTTGACTATATGAATTATTTTAAATGAGCACATTAATATGAATCTTGTGGTTGAGTATAGAGATCTAAGCTTGTGCTTGTGAGGGGTTACAAATACTCAATCCGATGTAGCCAAATGATTTTGGGGCATAGGTGAGACTTTTGAGAGTGTATCTTCATGTCAGTTTCATGAAACTTGATATGGAGTCGCTCGCTCATTGCTTTATGCTTCTCAATCGCATGCTCAATGACCTATATGATTAGCATCCATGATAAGAAGATATGATGTAGATGTGAAAGATGCACACTTAGTGCCCACAATGGACGAGTAGGAGATGTTTGATTTATCTGTTGGGTTGACCCGATTGGCCCGCTTAGTTGTATCGACCAAGGTCCTCACTTTAAGTTAGGACGTCCATGCTTGGTGAAAGACCAAGTGTGGCTTGGACTCAATCTCCTATTGTTTAGGAAAGAGTCCTAGGTTGAGTTGAGTCTTCTATAGATAGAAGACCCCTCATTTCCCATCTTATGCTTCACACGTTTGGAGACTCCAACCCTAGAGAATCTCTTTCTTCTCTTCTTCCTCCTTTGAGATATGGATTTCTATGAGATTCCCGTACAGAGATCTGGCCGTTTTTTAGTGTGGAATATTGTGTGTGGTTCTAGTAATCACATATTTGACGTGGGACGTTTTCCAGTTCGATAAAGATCTTTCACTGAAGATCTGAGATCGTGTGCATTAAGGTATGTGATCCGGTTCGTCTACATCCTTCAAAATAAGAAACCAATGTTTCATTACTTGAACAATCAATATCCAGTTTGAACAACCCATCAGAATGTACCATCTACCAAATAAAACTGACTCTAAAGAAATGAAAACACAATCTCTACTGAAAATAAAAACCTAGTCTAAGTAACTCTACTATTGATACGAGACGACGACAAATGACGGGTACATAGAATACACCATGAAGCACTAGTGCACGGGTCTCTCACATCTTCAGCAGGTCGTGCCACTACAAAACACATGGTTTTTGATAGCGGTCCTAAACTGCTGGCAAACCAGTCAAGATCGTCGTCCTTGCCTTTCTCGGCGGTCCAGGATACCCCCGTCTTATCCTTGGTCGGGGAATGAAATCTCGGCGGACAGAACGGCAGTTTAAATGGACCGCCGACAAATGGTTGATCTATGGTCGGCGGTCCCCAAACCACTGTCATATACCATATTTCGCGGCAGGCAAGACCGCCGAGTAATTATCAATGGACGGCGGTCTTAAAACCATTGTCCATTATAGAACATTAGCTGGCGGTCTTTAACCGTTGTTAGGTTATAAGACATTTGTCGGCGGTCTGCCCTAAACCGCAGACAAATAGTCACCATTAACAGCGGTCTTTTATAGACCGCCGATACATAATGACCCTAACTCGGCGGTCTATTAGAGACCGCTGTTAATTGAATACTATTTGGCTACAGGCTATCGAAAAATCGCCGACAAATAGTATAAGTATCGGTTGTCTGATCAGACCGCCAAGGTAAATACATTGGACAGCAGTCATTTAAATACCGCCGACAAAGCACATCCACGCTAGTATTGTTCCCTATTAATACTTTCTAACTCCTAGTTGGTATCCATCTATACTCCAAGAGCTCATTTCTATCTCTGACTATATCTATGCTTACTCCAGAAACTTCAATCCAATCAGGACTAGAATCAGTAAACAAGACATCAGTGCAAACCATGCAACTTAAGCTAGAGGTTAGGTTAGTTCATACATGCTTCTACTCAGTGCAATCACAAGTGAAGCGTCCAAACTTGTCGTAGCTATAACAGATCACTTTGGTACTTGTGCCTGTCTTAAGCACTAGGGCGCTTGGTACTTGTCATGTCTCTCTTTCCTCCATGCTTCCTTCTAGGGCGCTTGGTACTTGTGCCTGTCTTAAGCACTTTCTTAGTTTTTTCTTCCTATTGGAGTGACTTACCCTTGTGCTTGCACCTAGACCTGATGTCTTGCGCTTCATTGATTTGGCTATGAGTACAATATTGTTAGACCTTGCGATCTAACGCTCTACCTCGAGCTTAAGATGATGTGCCAAATCAATGAACTTTTTAATGTTCTCATTGTGTGTCATGATGAACTTCATGGGCTCTCACGAATTAATCAGGTAGGGATCTCAGAACAGTGAGAATCTGTTGCTCATCAGTCAGGTTGTTCTGAACGGCTTTCAGATTACGTATCATAGACGATATCTTCCTAAGATGCTCAACCATACTGACGTTGGGAGCCATCTTGTAGGTCTCAAATTTCATCGTCAGTTTATGTAATCTGGTAACCGAGGTGTCAACGAACCCGAGTTTTAGTGCGTTCCATATCTTTTATGCAATCTTATATGCCTCGACTTGGCCAATAAGATTATTGTGCATGTTGTTCAGTATAATAAAACGCACACAACGATCTTTCTTGGCTCAAGCCTGATAAGCCTCCAAGTCTCTACAATGCTGGGCAATGGTTCCCAACTCAAGATAGACAAGGCTATGTGATAAAGTCTCTAGGGCCTCAAACTCATCAAGGAGATAATTGAATTTTTATAGGCCAGATATCATCCAATTTCTCCCATTTGTTCAAGTCAGCTACCATACTCTTAGAAGCCATATCACTACAATTAAAATTACATATTTAATTAACATATCATATGCACACATAATTGATTTTATGTCATTATCTAGGATTAAACAATAATATTAATCCCTTATTTATCATATCAAAAGTACACTAGACCATAGACTATAATGTATAGTCATCACCAATATAATAAAAAATTAATACAACTTTTAATCCCTAATATGCAAAATCCAGCTAAAAATTTAAACAATCTCAACTATTATTTAATTTACATTTTAATCTCATACACACATGTAAATAATTAGTTAACTTATGTCACACTAAGTTAGAGTACTATGGACCAGCCGATACCTCTTCGGCTCTATATCCCTTATTGTAAATTTTCTGGGTTCCTCGATTAACCGAGGGGTTCTTTCGGTTAACCGAGGAGGGCTTCAGTTGGTCAAAAGACTGACTGAAGCGTCTTCAGTCACAAAAATAGAAACCTTTCTATTATGTTGGGTCTGCTCGGTTAAACGAGATACAACTTCGGTCAACCGAGCACCCCCTCGACTGTTCGAGAATCCCCTTCGATCAATCGAATGATAGCTCTACTAGTCTTTAGTTAGCCTTCGGTTTGCTGAAGGACTGCTTCTGTTAACTGAACAGTCCAATTCGACCAACTGAAGCCTACAGAATTTGGGCTTCTGCAAATTCAATTTTAACTTATTCATATTCTCTTTGATTCATTATTGTTTTGGTGTTGTAAAACAATAATAAGCACCCTACAATAAAGATGAGCAAAATGTATAGTTGCACAAGCAATCATTTAACGATCAGCGATGCAACTATGCATTGTATTCTGTTTTTCTGAAAAAGACTAGGTTGATTCTTAAAAGGGGTTTCTTGACATACCCCAATCTAACGAAGACAAATCAATGACGGCTCTGATACCAATGAAAGCAAAAATGAACCGGATCACATATCTCTTTGCACACAAATCCGGATCTGTAACAGAAGATCTCTATCAAACTGAATGTCGTCATAAATTGATATTTATGTGATTACTAAAACCACACAAGGAAGCACACACTCAAAACAATCACGAACTATCGGATGGAACCCTAAAGCAAACCAGATCTCTCTAAGAGATGGAGAGAGAGAGAGAGAGGAGTCTTCTAAATATAAAAGACTCAACTCAACTCCTAGATAGACTCAACATAGTCTATATGGCCAACTATACTAGCTACCTAATATGGGCATCCCTAACAGGGACTCTGGTTGGCCCATCCTAGTGGGCCAACCGGGTCAACCCAATCGTTATATCCAACACCATCCCCCCTCCGGATTATAACCGCTCCCTAAAAATATCCACACAAAACAAACATTTTTTTTTGGGTTAATTTTACTTTCACCTCCTCACATTTCTAACAACACACATCCTATATGTTTCCTAATATTTCATTTACACCCTTTATCAGTTAATATGTGATGAACCATATTAACAAAGCACGTTAGTTTATGTTTTTATCCTTGACTTAAAAATTATATTTAAATAAGAAAATAATTTTTATAAGACTAAATTGCCCTTCTATCATTTTTACCTTTAGAACATTTTTTGCCTCTTAAAAATATTAATAAAATAATAAAAATATAATAAAGCATGTCGATGTTGAGTGTTAAGTTGAGATCTACTAAGTTAGTTAAAGATATATATATATATATATAAAAGATTATGTACAACAGTGCAAGGAGAGTGTAAGGCTATCACTAGTAAGAGATAAGAAAAATCTTTATATCTTTAATAAAGGTACAAATATCTTTTATGTTTCTGATTTAGTTAAAGATAATATATTATATCTTTAATAAGGGTACAAATATTTAGTTAAAGATCATATAAGTCCATACATTAAAAAAAAATGAAAAAATTACCTATAACCCCTATTTTATAGGTTGTATTATCAAATGGTATATTGACCAAGTCAAATGACCTCTCCAAGTATAGAAATATTTATAAAATTTCCTTTTGATCTTACAAGGATATATCGAGTATTTTAGAATTCAAAAAATTGAAACTACCTATTCTACTTTTAGGTCTTTTAGACTAAGTGTACATCTTGCCCCACCAACCCACCACGAAAATTAATGAATGATATCATCACTTTTTGTCAGAGGGGACAATCCTACAATATAGTATAAATCTAAAGGATATAAATAAAATATTAAAAAACACAAGAAATGTATCTACAATTCTCAAAAATATGAGAGGGCTTAACTGGAATTAACCTTTTTTTTTCAATCTTTTGGCGATGCATAAAACAAAGAGTTGATAGGTCCTATTAGTACGATCTAGGGGCAGTTGGATAAAATCTGTTGGGATACGTGTACGGTTCATATCTCTTTTAAATTTGTGACTTGAGCGAAGTAAGTATCATGTGAGAAGTACTACTATAAAAGAAGGATGAAAAAAAGTGGCATCTTCTCCTCCAGTAGTTTTAACATCTAATGTGTACTACAACATCACGTTGCCACGTGTTATCTTCAATTCAAAGCAATATCAGAGGTACAGCTTAGCTTGTAGGTGGGCCATGGCTGTGAAAGATACCATAACCGTTAGGACCGAGCCAGGACAAACCAATATCAGAGGTACAGCTGATATTATCTGACCCGACGCACTACCTCAAAGAGTATTTTCTTACGAACGGTAACATTTTTCCTGAGCTCCGTTTGGTAGTCGGAAACTTACGGTGTGGGTCTCAGAGAAATGTTAGCAGCCTTTTTGTTTTTTGTTAAAAAATAAAAAATTTGTGGAAAAGAAAATAAAAAGGTGAAGAGAAGAGAGTGTTCTACATCCTACAATTTACCACCAAAGCTTCTAATTTGTGGAAAAGAAAATAAAAAGGTGAAGAGAAGAGAGTGTTCTACATCCACAGTTTACCGCCAAAGCTTCTTTTTTTTTTTTTACAATTACAATGAAAAGGGAAAATTGATAGATAAAAACTTTTCTAATTCATTTCTATTATCCAAACATCAAAGTCAAAGGAAATTAATCACTCCCAAGACCAAGTTCCAAAATGCTTTTGGCAAAACCTACCTTCACCAATAAAAGCAAAGTTACTCGACTCTCTACTCCAGTCAACCAAAAGTATCATGATTTCAAGGATCGGACTGATCCGATCTGCATTGGCCGGTATGTACTGGGATCGGACAGAACAGGTCTGATCCCAAGCCATAATACAACTATTGTATCAAGTGGCTTTGGATCGGATCAGTCCAACTATTACCAATCCGGACCAGTCGATCCGGACCGGTCCAGTGACTAGATCAGACCGATCTAAAAGTTTTTTATATTTTTTAAATTTATAAAACGAATGATCCAACAGGTATCAGCTTGGACCGGTCCGACCGATCCAATTTGTTTTCTATTTTTTTTAAAGATGATCCAACTTTTGGATCGGATCTGGATTGGCCGGTATCGTCGATTCGAATCAAGATCAGCCAGGACCAATCCGATCCAAGATCCCGAGACTTAAAACCCTGAAAAGTATAGCTTGAAGCGGGGCTTCACAGGTCCACATATAGCTTTGTATTGTTTTGCCAAACTACATAAATAGATTATCTATTTAAAAAAAATCAACCCTGACCAAGAAAGAAAACAGGTTTGTAACTTGGGATCATACCCACCAACAGACCCGACCCCATTTATGAGCATCCATATCAGCTCATTAGGGTACATTCTAGGATCCTATAATTCAGTGGGTCCAACCCTCCTAATGCTGCCACTCATCCTTGGGCCAAATTCCAACAACATCTTTCCATATGAACCAATCTCTTTCACTTTAATGCTGCATGGCTCTAAGGATAGTATTGTCCCACCCACACCTAGAATCCCCGTCCACCGAATCTTTCAATTTGTTAGTGTGACCCATTTGTTCGACTTTTGGGTTTGTGCTCATCCAAGAGCCAAAGGTCATCAATGAAACATTCCAGATGGGTGACCAATCAGCTCATGACATGTGGACGTTGTAATCGACAAAATCCATAATTAACTTCAAGTCCTGTTTTAATTGTCCACGTGGCATCAAAGCATTCGTCATTAAGAGGTCCAAAGAAAATTTTAGGGAAATTATACTTGGACTCTTGAGATTTTTGATAATTGTAGTTAGGCTCCTTGAGATTTTTGAAATTATAATGACACCCTTTGTCGGAAACCTCAAGGGGGTCGATCAACGATCAACTAACAACACTGAGTCATTGACTGATATACCCCTTATAAACCGTTCTTCATCAATCGTTTGATATATTTTTTTCCTCTGATAAATAATTCAAGTATAACTTTAGAGTATGATGGCTCTTTAGTCGAGAGACTAAAAGGAATATTTTAGACCTAAGGTGTATCCACTTTATCTAAAAGTCATTCAATCCTTTACGAGGGGAACATCAATCAATGAGTCGGTGTCTTTAATTGACCGCCCCCCCTAGGTTTCCAACAAGAGTATCATTGTATTCAAAAACCTCGGGATCAAAGTGCAATTGTTAAAACCTCAGAG
>JAUPMG010137702.1:0-11335 GCA_031762675.1 Pachysandra terminalis
ATGCATGTAGAGATTCTGTCTTTAGATCCTGTTTATATATGATTATTAAAGATTAAGTTTCTGCTGATTTATAATTCGTTTAGTTACTTTATGCTCAAATTTCTTTATTTTGCTTAGCTCTTCCAAGTCAAATCTGTGTATTTTGATTTTGGTGTTCATCTCCTTTTGGATTGGTTACGTTTCCAATTTTTACAGTCATATTATCAATTTATATTGTAGGTTCCAATATTCATGATCTCTGCTGTAGCAGAAGAATTGTTGTCTTTCACCAATGTTGTGCCAGAATGGTTATGTGAGCAGCGCCAACAAAGGGTATAACTTTTCAGAAACATAAGTCCCAACTGAAGCAATGGGTTATCTTTGATTTCATATTGTTCACTGGAAAGAATTGTGTGATACTTCTTTCTTGGTTTTTGCAGCTCTATTCTGGGGAGCCATTGTTTGCCCATGTGGATCTAATTAAAGAGAAAAAACTTCATTTGTTTCCATCAGTTCATTCAGATAATTTACTGTAAGATTTTCCCTTGTTTTTTTTTCTTTTTTTTGGTTTTGCTTTTTATTTAAGGCAGCCTTACTAGATATCAAGGTTTTAAATTTCTCCGGCATGCCGGCGAAATTTCTTTATTTTCAAGTTTGTGACATGGCGATATTTCCCCATTTCGGAAAAATTTGGCCATCCCCCCCTGGTGAAATTGAAATTTAAAACCCTGCTAGATATCCATCCAATGATAACCCTGAAGATGCAACTTATTATCTGCCAGGGGTACAATCCTTGTCAGCATATTATGAAGATACCATTGAATATCTTAAAACAATTTCATGATGCTTCTTGGGATCTGTGCTGCGTGCATCCTTTTTTTTTTTTGCAGGGGGGGGGAGCTACTTAATTTGGCTTGTACCTAGTGCCTCTTGCACCTGAAAACGGCAATATACTAACAGTTTGTTAGAGTAGTGAATGTCTTGTTGCGGTGCTTAGATACAAAATTTGACCATTGAGCTCAATTTCTGAACATGTGACATGGAATTTTCAGGACCCTTCAATGGATGGGGCGCCTACTAGTAGTAGTAGATTTCTAGGCCACAAATAGCATGGTTGGATGATTTTCTCAATTTAAATGAATACATTAAGATCAGATGGTTACAACTTGCCTGGACATGCTGATTTTGGTCCTTTAGCCTTGGGAGTTAGATTGATCTTTTAAATGCTTAGTCCCTCCTGGTTGAAACGAGTTAGATTGATCTTTTAAATGCTTAGTTCCTCCTGCTTTTCAACCACACGTTTGGTATGAGTTTAAAGGACATCCTGAGTACTAGGACCCTGGGTCTTTCAATTGGAATTTTTCTATTCTTTCCCCTTGACCTTTAGCTTTACATGGAACAAATTAGAAGTTTAAAACTGGGACGAACAGCTATTGTTAAGTCAGCAACTTGAATCTGGATTGTTTTTGTTATTTGTTGTCTTGTGTAAGCAGCAGTTATTATGTGTGCAGGTCAATATGGCAGGAACCATGCATAGTGTTTTCTCCTCACTGGAGTTTGCGGCTTGGTCCTGCTGTTCACTTGCTTCGACGTTGGTCTGAGGATCAAAATTCTCTGCTTGTTCTTGAGGTATAATTTTTTTTCCTATATTTTGTCATACCAATTAATAGAGCAGCCTTACATTTATCCAACTTATCTCATAAAGGGTCTCCTTGTGCGTGTAGTTAGATTCGTGTGATCTCTAATTATGACCGTTTTAACCAAGTGCATTAAAAATATACGAGTTGCAGCAAGGAGTGGATGCAGATATCTCTCTTTTGCCTTACAAGCCGATGGCAATGAAGGTCCTTCAATGTTCATTTCTTTCTGGAATAAAGTAAGGGTTCTCTAATTCATTCGTCAATTGACAGTACCTCCATTGCATTTCTCTACTTAGTTTGTCTAGACCATAATGCTGCATGGCATTCATTATTCTTTCTTTTTTCTTTCTGTGTGTGTGTGTGTGTGTTCAAATATGTATGTGTTATTCATAGGAAAAAATGTAAGTACACTTATTTGCATGCACACATGCGCACAGTTACAACATTGTCATTGTTTTTTGATAAATATTTAGCTTGCAGTTCATTTCAACTGAAACTTCTCTTCCATAATTCAAAGATATTGCCCTAACATGTTGGGCCCCATAAGAATTGCGAGAAGGCTTGGAAGAACCAGGACTATTCTCTGAACATTGATTACATTCTAGCATTTGAAACTTTGGCTGAATAAATTAGAAGTGAAAAGTAATACAAAATTATATTGTGGTCAAGGGATTCTTTTTGTACCTTTTTTTTTTTTTTTTATGGTTTTTCAGATAGTATTGATGCTTCAAGAATTCAGCAGCTCTTTTTCCTACATACAACTCAACTTCTAAACTGCTTTCTATTATGCCAGCCTTAAGCTAGACTCATGCGTCTTGTTTGTAGGTTGCAGAAAATTCAACCTTTGATGGAGATGTTGCAGCCAAAGCTTGTCCTGGTAATCCTCGTGGTTAATTTTTATTGTATTTTTTCCAACTTGAAGTTTCATCACATTTTTCAATGATATTTATTTGCCTTTCTTGCCTTATAAGCCTCTTATAGATATATATTATTTCCTTTTTTGATCAAGATAGTGCCCCAAGGATTTGAGTTTACAGATCTTTACTTCAAATGCAACATCATGCTCAATCCACCGCTATTCGGAGAACGAAACATCAGATATACCATGCTCGATGGATAGTTTAGAAGCTGACATAGCAACAGACTTGGCGTTCCAGCTTCAATGGAAAGCAATGACAGAGGAGAACATTGCTATTGCAAGATTGAAGGGGGAACTTTTCGTAGAACACGGTAAACATTTGTTATTTTCCAGAAAGGACCCAAGTGATCCTTCACAGAATAAGTTACTACTGCATTGGGGTTCCCTGGATCTGAATCTCCTACTGGAAGCATTAAAGAAGAAGGGCATCAATGGATGTGTAGACCAAAGCAGTGGTGATGTTGGATCACATAATTCTTGTTTTGTACATATCTATGAACCTAAGAAAGCTTTGATAGAAATTCAAGCAAAGAACACAACCATCAGTGCTGCTGATGAGAACACAACCTCCCTCATCTTGGAAGCAATCAGCAGTCTCTTGGGTGGAATTTAATGTGATTCCTCTTGAGTTGCAGCACAGCCTTGTATTCTTCAAGAACATTGATTTAATTTAAACTCTTGAATAGGAGAATGGATTGGTCTTTCTATTGCAGAAGAGCAAATGATTTTTTTTATTTATTTAATGATAGGCAAAGGATAGAATCATGATAGTTTTGTACTTGATTAGCTAATTATCTACCTTCCCTATCCTAAGATAAATTGGAAACTTAACATCCTTTTGGCTATTTCCATCATCTCCCCAGGCTCTTGCAAACTCCTCAATCACATTGTTCCCTAGAAGCTCCACACCTTTATCCTGTGCCGTCTGATACGCTGACCATGATCTTATATACGTAAAAAAACCATTCAAATCCATGGATCTCTTTGTTTCGAACTTGATCGGTCCTGTGTGATCTAGTCCCTCCACCGGCTTGAACGGGAAATAGAGACTCCCATACTTGTCATCAATAAGTTTACGCTGTGGGGCCCAATAAGATGAGGACTCTTTATAGAATCGCGAGAAGACCGTGTCGACGGAGTCGTCGACTTCCGGTACGGTGTAGCACCAAGCAGCAATCACTCCGTGGGGTCGTCGGAGTACCCAATTCACCTGATCGTAGAATGTAGGTAGGTCAAACCAGTGGAGGGCCTGAGCTACGGTCACAAGATCAACGGTCGCATGTGCTGCCACGTCACGTTCTAATTGTTCTATACACACGTTGGGAGGGGTCTGTTGGTAGCGAATGTTGGCGAGCTTTGGGGCGTATGACAGTTGTTGTTCGCTTGTGTCTGTGGCTACAACATTCTTGTAAATCCCAGCTATCTGAAATATAAAAGGACATGTTTTTATGAAAGTTTAGGGGTAAAATAGATATAATAAAAATATTATTAAAATTTAGAATTAATATTTATTAAAGTGTTTATTAAAACTTAGGAGTAAAATAGGTATTGTAAAAATATTACTAAAATTTAGAAATAGCTTATTGCATGAATGATGAGAGTAATTACCTACTCTCAGTAGCTTCTCCTTATGAGTAGCCTTTCTCTACTACTTGTGGGTAAGCACTTACATAAACCGGGCCAAACGCAGCCTTACTTCTGAATATCTACTTAATAGGATTCACAATTTCAGAGAGAGAGGAAGAGGGAGGGGAAAAGACTTACAGATTGAGCAGCCTGGCCACTCCCAGTGCCGACATCCCATGCAAGGTCGTGGTTGAGCGTTTTGGAGGCTAAGAATGTGAACAGATCGGATAGGTAACTTGGCCGAGTTTCCGAGTACTGCTTCGCTTGCTTGATGAATAGATTTGCCATATCTTTTTTTCTCTAGCAATAGCAAACGCATGATATGACGAAGAAGATGAGCCATTTAAATAGGAGTACCATCCTTGTGGTTTGACTGAATGTTATTGACCAATGACTGTGTCTACCCCCACAGCAACCCCACATCAAATCACCTCACAGCAGATCCAACTCCCTTTGGAGTTTCGTTTCGTAATCAATTTGATGTCATGGCTGAGGTAAGATAAAAATATCCATGACTCCCTTAAAAGGGAAGGTTTTGCCTCCAGTAGGAGTGGTTTGGCAAACTTGAAAAGCAACCCTATACGCTATCTAGGGAAGGGCTCAACCGTTTCTAAATGGGTTTACTGAGTCTTCTTCGGTGTTCGATAGAGCCTAGGTACGTTAGGCTTAAGGGCACGTTTCGTATAATTTGTCAAAATAACTTTTAGAAGTCAAAAAGTAACAACCGTTTGTTATAATTTTAAAAAGTAGATTTTTTTTTTCTTATTAACTTTGTTGGATTTTAGAGATCGGTCGACCCGGTCGACCCAACCCTTTTGGAGCTGATTTGGGATCCTCACTTAATGAGACGTCCATACTTGATTAAAAGTGTGGATGTGGATAAGTCTTTCCTAATATGATTAGGAAATATGAGTATGAGGAGGAGATGAGTTGAGTCTTCTATATGTAGAAGACTCCTCCTTCCTATCCAGGGTTACTGTTCACGCTTTTTGGGAATCCACCCCTAGATGAAGAGAAGAGAGAACTCTCCTCTTCATCTCTTCTTCCTATAGAGATATAATTTTGCTATTAGGGTTTCATACAAAGTCCTAAGTCGATTGAGTGTGGATTCATTGTGTGTGGTTCTGGTAATCAAATATTGCGACCTAGGACGTTGGTTTGTTAGAGATCTTCTGCTGCAGATCTGGGTTTGAGTGCATCGAGGTACGTGATCCAGGTCATCTGCAACCTTCATTGGTATCAGGTCGCTGTGATACGTCTCCGTTGGATTGAGGTATGTCGAGAAACCTCGTCTGATTGACAATTTTTTGTAGAAGCCTGTGCGCACCCCTTGCTTGCTGTGTTGCTGCGCCTGCGCGCGCCCTTGCTTGTTGGGTTGTTGTTCCTACACGCAGGTCCCCCTGCGTTGGGCAGGACTGTGTTGGGCTGCTGCGCAGGCCCCCTGCTGCATTGGGTTGTTGCGTGCGTGCCCCATGCTGGGCTGATGCATTGGGCTCCCGCGCGCACCTTGCTGTGTTGGCTGTCGCGCGCGCCTATTGCTGATGGACGTGCACCCCCCGATCAGACCTTGAAATTCAGACTTAATTTGAATTTTTTGATTTAATTAGTTATTTTTATTTGCATGATTATATGATGTTAATGTGTAAATAATAGTCTCGATATCGAGTCCTTGTGGATGCAGCAAACCTTGTTGGGAGAGGTCCCCGCTTCGGCGCCCGACAGTACCTCGGAGGAATAGTCCTGGGCGAAGCCTGGGGATACCTTGGGGAACCAAAAAAAAATATTTGTAAATAATATCATGATTTAATTATTTATTTTTCTTTGCACGATTATATGAGGTTAACATGTAAATAATACCATGATTTAATTATTTTTTATTTGCATGATTATATGAGGTTAACTTGTAAATAATAGCATTGGCATGATTATATGAGGTTAACAAGTATATAATATCATGGTTTAAGATTATTTGCTTGATTATATAAGGTTAACATGTAAATAACATCCTAGTTGAGATTATGTAATTTCCTAGAAGGGTTTTGCAAATTATGAATTAGAAGTAGTATTTAGAATTTTATTGTATTAATGATGATTATGCATTATGACATACGGTCTAGTATATTTTTGATTTGATAAATAAAAGATTAATATTATTGTTTAGTCCTAGATAATGATGCAAGATCAACAATGTGTGTGTATATGAGATGTTAATTATATGTGCACTTTAATTGTAGTGATATGACCACTAAGAAAATAATAACTGACCTAAAAGGGTGAGAAATTGGATGGTAAGAACTATGACATAAGGCATAGGAAGATCCAATATCTCATCGATGAGTTTGAGACCTCAGAGACTTTATTACATAGCCTAGCCTATCTTGAGGAGGGCACCATTTCCCAGCATCATAGGGATATGGAGACCTATCAATCTTCGGCTAAGAAGGATCGTTGTGCACAATTTACTATGTTAAGTAGTATGTACAATAATTTTATTGGTGAATTCGAGGCCTATAAGACTGCACTTGAGATGTGGAACACACTGATACTCGTGTTCACTGATACTTCGGCTACCAGATTACGTACATTGACGATGAATTTAAGACCTACAAGATGGCTCCCAGCGTGAGCATGGTTGAACATCGTAGGTAGATGTCGTCTATGATACGAGATCTGAAAGCCGCAGGGAATTGCCTGACAGATGAGCAATAGATTCTCGCTGTTTTGAGATCCCTACCTAACTCGTGAAAGTACATGAGGCTCGTCATGATGCACAATGAGAACATTAAAACATCACTACAAAAAAGGACTTTTTACCTGCGGTCCAATAACAACCGTCGTTAAAAAGTGGTTATCTCGATGGTTTTTATTAGACCGCCGAGAACCCTGTTGGTGCGGAAAATTTTGCGCATTATTGACCCTTTCTCGGTGGGTTTTTCAACACTGCCGAGAATTACCCCGTTCGCGCGGGAATTTTCCCGGGTGAATTAGCCTATTCTCGGCGGTTTAGTAAAAACCGTCGAGTAAGTGTTGGTTTTGGTCGTCAGTTGTTACTAAACCGCTGAGAATAGATTTATTGGCGGTCTAGTAATAACCGCCGAGTATTGGCTTACTCGGCGAATTTTACTAAACCGTCGAGAATATGATATTTCTTCCACCTACGAATTCCTCTTTTCTTTCTTCCTTCCTCTTTTCTTTCTTCCTCTTTTCTCTCCCGCGCGCGTTTGCTCTCCGACAATTACCCCTCTCCAACTGTCACCCCTCTCCAGCGATTTCCTCTCTCCGGCCGTCACCCTTCTCTGCTCGCTTTCTCTTTTTTCACCCGCGAAACCCCCTCTGCGCGTTTGCTTCTAGCGATTACCCCTCTCCGACGATTTCCCCTCTTCCTTTCAATCCTAACCATTGATTAAATCTAAGTGTTCCTACGAAATCCTAACCATTGATTTTAGATGTTCTAGATTACTTATCTAATCTTAGTCCTATTTAGCTTAGGATTACTTATCTACCCTTAGATTAGATTAATACGTTCTTACACAATCTTAACCCTTGATTAAAGATTAATGGTTAGCAATCTAGTTCCTTATTAGTGTCCTAGTCTTACTTGAATTAGTCTTTAATTGTCTTATCTAATGTGGAATCCTAATACAACTAGTAAGCTTCATTCTTAAGCTGTTTGGGACTCCTAATCCAGTTCTAAGTCAAGTTTTCTAGAAGGCTTTTATTAAAAACGAAATTAACATGTTTTTAAGTCTAATTGTTGGTTTGGGCCTTGAGAATAACTTAAGCCCAATTAAAGTTTATAAAGCTAATTCCGTTTAATTAAGCCCAAGACTATTTAATTACACCCAACACTCAATTGATTAAGCCTTAAACAATATATAATGTTTTAATGTGTGTTTATATAAGGTCTACATATAATAATATAGATTAAGTTAAGTATATAGTTATTATATAAGTGTTTTAATAAATATATTTTATCTTATTAAATTAATATTGTATCTTTATGTAAAAAAAAAATTCTACTTCAATTTTTTTTTCGTGTTGTTACATTATGTTGCGGATTCATCAGCGCTCGGCACTCTCTCGAGCTATGACCTTGTTTTCCACAGTTGAAACACCGCATGTTGGGATTCCCAAAATTGCGAAAGCTGGACGGCCCTTGAATTCTCTGCCTCTTATGAGATTCTGAAATGTTTCCCCTGAAGTTTCCCGGTCTAGGGTTGCCCTTGGCATTCCTCTGTTCCATAATCTTTCTAAACTCATCCATGTCCTTCTCTAAGTTCCTTGCACAATCCACCACCTTGTGGTACTCTGTAAACTCCCTCACAATCAATTTGCACCTGATATTCGGCCTTAAGCCGTTCTCGAACCGAAAGCTTTCTTCTCCTCTTCATCCACAACATAAGTCGCGAACTGGGATAACTCTGTAAATTTGGTGGCATACTCCATTATTGACATGCTTCCTTGCTCTAGCTTCATAAACTCTAGCTCTTTCTCTCTTCTCATTGTCTTGGAGAAATATTCCAAATAAAAGACTTCCTTAAACCTTTTCCATGTAGTGACCGCGACGATCTCCAAAGATGACTTCCACCATTGACGAGCCTCACCCTCGAGCATAAAAGCGGCGAAGCGAACCATGTCTGCATCCTCGACTTTCATGACTTCGAAGATGTGTTACATCGAATCATTCCAAGCTTCAGCTTCAACGGGATCTGTGGCTCCCTTGAAGGCTACTGGACCTAGCTTCTTGAAGCTCTCAAGGCCGGAGATGTTCTTCTGTGTGGCACTTTGTATCTGAACTTGTTGCCTCTGCATCAGGTTGGCCACATCACCCAGGGCTTGGTACACCCCATCCAAATGTGGGTCATCTCCTCGATCCTCATCTAGTGGTGGTCTATCATCATGACGACCTCTTCTACCAACACCTCCATGATTCTTTACTAGTGGTGGTTTATCAGCATGACGACCTCGTCTACCAGCCATTTGGATTAGTTAAATACCTGAGAGAATAAGATTGGTACATCCAAATTTCTTGTGAGTTAAGGTCACATGGTCAATGTTTAACAATCAACACCCAGAAATTTATGAAACATTGACACTTTGAAAGTTTTCAAATCACGATCACATCGAAACTTAAGGAAATCCGATTGAAAACGAAGAACTATAGCTCTAATACCAACTTTGCCACAACCCAAACCTATGGATCCACTTGGGAACGCAGTGAGGTCTTGAGATGCAACTCTCACTCCCTTTGGAAAAGGGAGTGGCAGTCAATATACAACTATAGCAAGAATGTAATGAACATTCACAAGAAAAGAACTTAAAACGACGTTTCAATAATAATTTACAAATATAGCAGCAGAAGATAACAAAATAAAGTTCTAGGTTTAAAACCAGATCCCCTGTATAACCGAGTTTTCCCAAAAAGAATAGTAGCATAAAAAATATCAGAGTATTAAGTCATTACAAGTATTTACTCAAAGTAAAAGTCTTCTTCGTCTCCGAAGTCTTCCTCCTTGACTTTGCTTCCCTCAGTTGTCTTATCGTCTAAAGATCATGAAAGGTGTTGCTAAAAAGCACGAGCTATAAAAGCCAGTAAGTAAATAATTTCATAGTGTTCATGATTAACTTAGGGTCAAGCCACTACTCATCATATCCAGACCACACAGTAATGAAATTAGATGAAAAAAAAATTGATGAGGTCGAGTCTTTATTATGCATGCTGTGCACCTACTTCACATTTATCACCAAGGTGATCTAATCAAACAAACTAGTATGAAATGCAATCTGTCAGATATGTTAATATGGCATGTTTCCTCTTGATCCCAATCTCTATCCAGGATGTCCCACCATTGTGACTTCATCCTCGTATTCACGGCTAAGGGATACGATTACTCTATGTGTACAACATAGTTCTGTGGGTTTTTAACCAAGGAGGCACATTCCACCAACTTATTTTTGATCAAGGGTAAATTCTGAGGTTTTCACCAGCGTGAGTACGCCCTCAGGAAATCATGACAATTAACGTACTACAAAGATCTCTCTTTTAAAACATACATCCAAGTTTTCACCAACGTGAGTATCCTTGGGCAATAAGTGAGTTTGTTGGGGTAGCTAATCCCTCAGCCCATCCTTGTCAATCTCCTCACTAGATGTGGGATTCACATCACATCACTCTTATCCAACTCACGAGATCCATTCATGTGGTCTCGGAGGATAGGGTATTTCTCCTGACCAAGATATGGTCGCGAGTCGATGCAGTGCAAGTGTAGAGGTGCACGCTAGCTAAGCATTCAGTTCATAGTGTACAAGGTGCATTATAAGTTAAGTAAAAGAATTTATCCCGCATGTCCTCATATATTGAAATTCATAATTACATAGAACTAAGTCACAAGGAAATAAAATGCAAATCAACTAGGATTGAGGGCATATATCATCAAATTGAATTGCAAGAAATGTTATCATGTATCAATATGTGATATCAGATTTAAAAGATAGGCATTTAGGTTCGGCGAGGTACTCGGCGACCTATTTGGCTCACCAAAGACTGTTCGGCGCACCGAACTGAGAATCGGCGAAAATAACAGAAAGCCAGGATTAACCCAGAAAGCTTGGCGACCTGTTCGGCGCACCGAACAATCCGCCGAGGTTTTTGGAGGTGTTTGGCGAGAGGTTCGGCACACCAAGGAGGTCGTCGAACGTCGCGAACCAGCCAAATGTGGGGTTTTTCATATAAAAATGAAGATGTAAGGAAAGTGTAATCACTTACATGCACTATTCAAGATTATCACTTTTCAACCTAAATATCATGGTTTCATCATCAACAAGAAAATCAATACATCCATGGTCTTATTCTCTTAGAATCAAGTGTGCATGTTCATGAAAATACAAGAGAATAGCTATGACACTAGTTCAATCAAAGAAACAAGATGAAACTATCTACTTACTTGAGTGATTGCAAGAAATGAAATAAAACCCCAAAGCTCCAAGGTCGCTTCTCCTTTAAGCTCTCCAAGCAAAAAACCTCAACAATGGAGGGAAAACTTGAGATTCTCTCAAGCTTAGAGAGTCGAGCATGGAGGCCCATGTCTCTACCCTCAACCCAAACAAATCTTAACCATTCATTCAAACCACTATCATCTTGGCCATTGGATCATGGAGTTAGTGGGAGTTG
>JAUPMG010137713.1:0-11335 GCA_031762675.1 Pachysandra terminalis
ATGGCATCATGCCAATAAGGGATGACATCACACCAATGAAGGTGGAGGTAGGCTATGTCAAAGGTCTGATGTCATGCCTTTGGGATTGAAAGTACTAAGCCCTGTGGGGACTGATAGTACTGGTACCAGACCTCGGGAGCAAGGGGAGCATCAAAGGCAGTCTCCGCCTGCGGGTGGTGGCACAAGGAAAATTCAAAATTTATTGACTTTTTAGTTAAACTAATATTTTAAGTCTCAAGGTGACTGATAGTACTGATACCAGACCCCAGGAGCAAGGGGGAGCATCAAAGGCAGTCTCCGCTTGCGGGTGAGGTGGCGTCAGGAAAGTTCAAAATTTATTGACTTTTTAGTTAAACTAATATTTTAAGTTTCAAGGGGACTGATCCTACTAGCGCGGGGGCGTCGAAGGCAGCCTCCACCTGCGGGTGAGGTGGCGCCATTAAAAGTCAAAATTTATTGAGTTTAGTCAAACCAAATATATTAAGTCTCGTGGGGACTGATCTTACCAACGCCAGCCCCCCTAGGAGTAGGGGGTGTCAAAGGCAGCCTCCATCATGCCGCTAAGGTGGTGCCAGACACTACGATTATGATTTATGATTACCAGGAAAATAAATTACTATTTATATATCGACTTAAACAATTATTATCAAATCATGTGGGAACTGATACTACTACTACTACCATCGCCAGACCCCATGAGCAGTGGGAGCCGAAGGTAACTCCATCCAGCGGATGAGGTGGCGCTAGACACTATTGTTATGACTTATCATTACCAAGTCCCATAGGGACTAGTGTATATGTACCAAAGCCCAAGAATAAAAAAAATTAGCAGGATCAAAAACAAATCCCAGTACTAGAGGATTGGTCCTGGTAGCAAACAACGTACGCCGATGATGACCATCATATTACCATATGACCATGCTAATAATATCCATGGCGGGATGCCAATACTCCATGGCTGGATGCCGACATAGAGATGCGTCTCTATACTCCATGGCAGGATACCAATACTCCACGGCAGGATGCCGACTTAGAGCTACGTCTCTATACTTCATGGCGGGATGCCAATACTCCACAGCGGGATGCCGACTTAGAGATGCATCTCTACACATCATGACGGGATGCCAATACTCCATGGTGGGATGCCGACTTAGAGACACGTCTCTATACTCTATGGCGGGATGCCAATACTCCACGGTGGGATGCCGACTTATAGATGCGTCCCTATACTCCATGGCGGAATGCCAATACTCCACAGTGGGATGCGGACTTAGAGATGCATCACTATACTCCACGTTGCGCCAATGCTCAAGGAAAGTGACCGTCGCACGGTGACAATGTAAGTCAAAATATACCATGACCACGCCAATATCTTGAAGATGATCATCGTGGTCAGGGGGACTGAAATGTATATATGAAAAATGGTAAGAGCAGATAACCCAATAACAAACTGCCACGTGTCAAGACTATGACCAACGCGTAGCAAGATCCCCACTGATACTCATGGGTATAACCCTCGGGAACTTCCTAAGGAAGAACCCCAGTCGGTTCGAGGAACCGGTTCAAGGAATATATGACCAAGACATAGATATAAGGAGAAGGTAGTGCGCTACCGTGATGATCCTTCATTCCATAAATCATAGGATGATCAACACTACAATGAATATACAATGATACTGATATCAACAAGTACTCCACAGCGGGATGCCAGACCCCTTTACAGCAGGATGTCGATGCAGAAATACTTCTTAAGTCATACTCGAGGGCGCCCACCTGTGATGGGACAACCCCTCATGTTCTTGAGATTTTTAGAGGTGTGCCTCACGTTTACCAAAGAGATGCGTCTCGGTGAACACATCGATATGAATTTACACCTGAAGGGGAATGACAGCCCTAGATGATGTAAGACATCGACACATCAATATGAATCTACATCCGAAGGGAAATGACAACCCTGGATGATATAAGACGTCGATACTACCTCTGTCTAGAGCGATGCTCAACGACGTTGAAGGCGATACTACTGTTGTCTAGAGCGAGGCTCGACGACGTTGAAGGCGATACTACCTCCGTCTAGAGCGATGCTCAACGACGTTGAAGGCAATACTGCCTTCATCTAGATCTAGGCTCGACAACGTTGAAGGCGATACTACCTCCGTCTAGAGCGATGCTCGACGACGTGGAGAGCGTACTACCTCCGTCTAGTGCGATGCTCAACGGCTTTGAAGGCGATGCTACCTCCGTCTAGAGCGATGCTCGACGACGTTAAAGGAAATACTACCTCCGTCTAGAGCAATGCTCGATGACGTCGTAGGCGATATCCTCCGTCTAGAGCGATGCTCGATGATATCATAGGCGATAATATCCTCCATATAAAGCGATGCTCAATGACGTCGTAGGCGATACTATCCTCCGTCTGGAGCTTTGCTCGATGACGTCGTAGGCCTTACTATCCTCCCACTAGAGCGATGCTCGATGACGTATAAGGTGATACTACCTCCATTTAGAACGAACCTCTAAGAGGTAGAAGGTGATGCTACCTCTGTCTAGAGCGAAGCTCTAAGACATAGAAGGAAATACTACCTCCCTCTAGAGCGAAGCTCTAAGACGTAGAAGGTGATACTACCTCCGTCTAGAGCAAAGCTTTAAGACATAGAAGGTGATACTACTTTCGTCTAGAGTGAAGCTCTAAGACATAGAAGGTGATACGACCTCCATCTAGAGGGAACCTCAATGATGTAAAAGGAATGCCTCCATCTAGAGTGACGCTTGACGACGTAGAAGGTCATACAATCTTGAAAGTACTAAGGTTCAAGGACATCGAAAGTACTAAGACTAGTAGCCTCAATGGCGCCGAGACTAGATTGTCTCAACATGCCAAGGCTAAACAGCTTTCATGACCACAAATATCTACTGATCACCAACGCCCATATCGAGGGTCGTAAGGCTCGCCAACACTTAGCCGTATTGGGTTATAGGTCGTGTCACGGTTTCTCAATCGCAAACCTATAATTATCCAAATAACTCATGATTGATCCACCTAAGAAACTGGGGTACATGATGCGTACTACCCCAGGTGAACGTTTAACCACCGTCAGAAAAGGTGGTTAGGAATTATAATTACAGTTAACTTTTCTCCCAACTCTATAAATAAAGGCTTACTTTCCTTGAAACTAATGATGAAAAAAAGGGAGAGGAAAAATCACAAAGAGGCAGACCTCTGCCAAAATTACCAGACCTTGAACTACATCTAACTTGAACCCTGTTTAGGTACGTAGGCAGCCTACAGAAGGTTCAGTTATAATCTCAATTAGAGCCCTGGGGGTTGGACAAGTTCCAACAGCTTGACCCATTAGCTCCCTTAGCCTGGTTCGACCTGTGTTAGACGGTCTACCAGTTTGACTTTTTAGTTATTCTAGAGACGGGATACGGTCACTCGTTGATTTAGGTTCCCGTCGATCAGTAATACCATACTTGGTGACTATTCACAAAAACACCCACAAAACAGTTAGTAATAGCAATCAGCATACAAAAAAATTTTAAATATCGGCAAACAGAAAACTTTCAAAATATCAACACATCAAAAACTTATGGAATTGATTGAAAACATAAAACCTTAGGCTCTGATACCATTTTTGTCACATCCTAAACCTGAAAATCTCGTAAGAGTTCGCAAATTCAAGATATATCGCTCACCCTATATCCCTATGGGAGTGGAAAAGCAATACATCACCAAACCATTGAATTAATTAAGGTAATCATAAAATAAAGTTCTGAAAAATAATGTTATTAATATTATTATCCAAACTAAACCAATCAGAAATCAGCGGAAATAAAATATAACCCTAAGTTTCATGCTTCAATCAAAACCCTATTAAACTACTCAAATCTGGTCCTAATGATAATAAGTCTTTAAAAACATAAATCCAACCAATCCTCTTACAAAGTCTAATAAAATCAGCAAATAATAATCCAAATATAGCTAAGGTCTTCTTCATCTTCTTGTCCTCCATCTTGGTCACCATAGTCTTGCTGTCCATTATCTAATGATTCTGAAATATGTTGCTTAGAAAGCGTTAAGCTACACTTAGCTTAGTAAATAAACGAATTTAAACAATATTTTGGATTGAAGTAAGGTATATGCCACTCTCCAATGGTATTCATAGACAAAACAAAACTTAGTATATGCAATGATATGAAATATGACATGATAATGATGTGCGATGCAATGTGATTGTTCAATTATTAATGTATGCAATGCATGCTCATGCAACAATAAATATAATCACCACATGTGATTCATGCGCAAAAATATGATATGCAAGTATGCATGTTGTTTGGCATTCGATTAATGTATGTTCCACATCCGATCAAACCTTAGTCAATACGAATATGAACTCATTCACTACCAATTTAGAAACCCTTGTGCGCCAGACCCACCTGCCAGCATTCCTGTAGCATGCCAGCATTCCCGTAGCATGCCACCATCTGTAGCCTGCCAACCAACTCTTGGGTCCGCCCACAAGGACATGCCCGCCCGAACACTAAACCTCACAATCTCCCTCACCAGTAAGTAGAGTCACCCTCATAAGACGAGAATCAAATTTGGAGAACATGTAATATAATCAAACAATTGAGTATATGAGCAAGTGTATTTCAAGATATGAAACATCATCATAATGAGTTCTAGAACAATAACAAGTCCAATCAAAATATCACCCGTTGATCGGATATAGCAAATCTTCCACATAAAAGCACATATGCAAAATATTCGTAATTTAGCTAAACTAACATCATAATTAGTCTAATTAGGTCAAATATAGTATGTATGCAAAGTTTCAAGTCAATCGGAGCACTTTCATAAATTTTGGTTGACCTTTGGGTCAACTTACAACAACCTACATTAACCTACGACTGTCGGTTGACCCTGCCAGTCAACCGATGGTGGTTGGCTGCTCGGGCAAGAGAGAAACACAAAAAGTCTCTGGGCGTCAGTTGACTTTTTGGTCGACAGATAGTGGTCGGCTGACCTTTCGGTCAACCTATCGGTCGGCCGAAATCTGGGTTTTTCAACTTTGATGTACAGTTGGTATTTTGGACATAACTTTTTAAATACTTATCGGAATCACCTCAAATTTGTTTTGCCGGGTTTTTAACGAACATGGAAATTTTAGAAAAATAAAAATAATTTATATAAAATATATAAATAGGTGTGTTAATCGATAGTTCAGATCTATATAATTTCCAGTTTAGTTCTTAAGAAGAAAATCATAGAAGTTAAAGATTTTAAGGTCGTGCTATATCATACTCATTGAATATGACATAGACACCTAGATCATATCGAAAATAGAGTTTAATCCGAATACTTACCTTGCACTCGAATTGGTGTTGAGATGAACACCTCCTCTTCTTCTTCCTTGATCTTCCAAAGTTCCTTCAAGCTCCTAAAGCTCCAGCAATCCTTATCTCCTCTCTCTCTCTCTCTCCTCTCTAGAATTATGATTCACACATCCACTCTCTTAGTTTATATAGATTTTCTACTATTTTTCGATTAGTCTAGGAGTTGTTCTTAGTCTAGGATTATGTTTTGATTTACAGCCCTTAGATTATATTGAACCAATTCTAACCCTTAGACTAAAGTATCCTATTTCTAGATGAACTAATCATTAACTTTATCCTATCTTAATCGTATTTAGATTTAAACTCTTTCCTTTCAAATTTCTAAGCGTCTAGATGAATCTCAATGTTCCTACGAAATCCTAACCATTGATTTTAAGCATCCTAGTCTTAATTGGATTATAAGTTAACCTTATCTAATCTTAATTCTTGTTAGCTTAGGATTGGTTTTAATTCCCTAATTAATCCTAGCCATTAAAATAGATTAGTTTAATTATGTTGTAGTTAAACTAGACTTTAATTATCTATTAAGATGGATTCCTAATTAAGTTTTGACTATTATTAATCCTATTGAATCTAGGCCATTGATTTAGATTAAAAGTTCCTACAAGATCCTAGCCACACATTATAACTTAAAGAGTTATGATTGTGTGTGAAGCACTTTAGTTTCCTACCGTGCAACCCACCAATCACAATCAGTCAAAGTCAAACTTGTTAGCTAACTTACTAAAATTTTAAATTAAATCATATAATTACATTAATTACAAATTAACCCTATTATTTTAGTTTGGGTTATTACAATCAGCTTCCATAGTAGGCCAATAGTAGCCTAAGTCTTGTAGCTGTTTGTATAGCTTTCTCTTGCCTTGATGAGCTCCACTCATTCCTCCATAGACTTCTCGAAGGATAATGGTGATTTCTTAATTACTCAGGCATCTTAAGGAGAAATTGTTGAATCTCCTTCTATACAATTCTCCTTGTTCAAAATAGAATCTCACAGCTTTTCGTTTGAGCAGTATTGCATCATAACAGTCTTGAGGTAGAATTACATCTCGAAGGTACTTGATATAGTGTTCCCTCCAGTCAGTTTGATCATGAATAGAGAAGGCTTCTGCTACATCAAGTGGTTCTTGACACTGTGCACAAGATAATTGTAGCTTGGCAGCGTCAAATGCCATTGAAGGCCAATATATTCATGATCTTTGAAGTCTTCTGAATAAAGGGATAATTTGTAAGTTTCTTGATGCATGGCCTGTAACTTTTCTACAGCTTCCTCCGGTCCAAGACATCTAAATAGAGCTCTATTAACCCCTTTATAGTAGAGAACGTTACCAAGTTTGGCAAAATTCATTATTATTTTGAGAGGAGTAACAGGAGTATGACAAGAGATGTTATCAAGATCTTGACATATTTGATATCTCCATTCTGTCTCTAGAATATGTTCTTCATCCTCTTAAGGGAGCTGAGTGGACGGAGTAGACTTTCAAATGACTTCCACAGTCGCCGTGTCAAGCTCCATGTGAAGTCTACTTCCTAAGTTGGCCAGTGCATCAGCATGCTTGTTCTTATTTCTCATAGTGTGAGTCAAAGAGTAGCTTGAAAACTTTCTAAGGAGATCTTGTATTGGTGTTCTGTAAGGGACCAGATCTAATTCTTTGATCACAAATTCCTCATTTACTTGAGAAATGATTAGGATAGAGTCACCAAATATCTGAATCTTCATTTGGTGAGCAAGTGTAAGGCCAAGGAGTAACACCTCATATTCTGCCTTGTTGTTTGTGCAAGGAAAGTTAAGCTTGAAAGAAAAGGAGAACTACTGACCATCTGGTGCAGTTAATTCAATTTTAGTTCCTCCCTCTTATGAGTTAGATGATCCATCAAATCTGCCATTCTTCGTCAGAAGTTATAGATACTTCGTTTCCGCGATCATCTTGTTCTTTATAAGTGGAGATTGCTGCTAGGAGGTCAGCAACATCTTGTCCTTCGATAGCTCAAGGCGTCTCACAAACAATCTCGAATTGGAATAACTATAGTCGCAACTTGTTGTATCTTCCAAAAAGGATAGGCTAAGATAACAAATATTTCATTAGAAATCCTCGAGTGACAAGGTGAATAGAATGTGAATGTAGATAATGCTTGAGCTTATTTACCATGTATACAAGAGCTAGACATGACTTGTCTACTCTTGAATAGTTGATTTCAGCTCCTTGTAGAAGTCTACTGACGTAACAGACGGGCCTCTCAATCCCTTGTTCATCCTCTTGTGCAAGTAAGCCCCCTATGGCTTAATCTATGACAGCAAGATACATTCTAAGAGGTTTCCCTCGAATGGGAGCCATCATAGTATGAGGATGGGAAAGTACTTGCTTGATATTCTCGAATGCCTATTGGTGATCCTCAAGTCCATATTTCTTTTTTAATAAGGACATGAAATGAGCAATGTAAGCAGAGAGACCAAGAATAAACCGTCGAATGTAAGCGAGGCATCCTAGAAATGATTTTAACTCCTTCTGTGTCTGAGGAGAACTCATTTCAATAACTGCTTTGGCTTTGGTTGGATCAAGGTCAATGTCGTATCGATGAACAATGAATCCTAGGAATTTCCTAGATGAAACTCCAAAAGCACACTTAGCAGGATTCATTTTGAGCTTGTACATTCGGCATCTTTGAAATATTTTTTCCAACACAGCCATATGACCTTGCTACTTCTTGGATTTGATAACCAAATCATCCACATAGTCTGCCACCTCTTTATGGAGTATATCATGAAAAATAGAATTCATTGCCCTTTGATAAGTAGCTCCGACATTCTTGAGTCCGAAGGGTATGACTGTATAATGAAAGTTCCCAAGAAGAGTTCTGAAAACAATTCTTTCAGGGTATTAAGGAGCCATGTGAATTTGATTGTATCCAGAAAATCCATCCATAAATGAGAACATCTCATTCCCAGCGAGAACATCTATAAGAATATCCATTTTGGGGAGAGGGAAGTCATCCTTCGGGCAGGCTTTGTTCAGATCGCTAAAATCAACACAGCAGCGAATCTTTCTACTCTTTTTCTTAAATGGGACTATATTCGCTAACCAAGAGGGTTGTTGAATAGGCTTGATGAAGCCTGTCTGTAATAACATCTCTACTTCGGCCTTGATTTGCAACTCAATGTCTGGCCTCAATGTATGAGCAACCTGTTTGATAGGGTGTACGTTGGATGAGACGTGAAGTCTAAAAGTTAAAAGTCGAGGATCAAGACCTGGCATCTCTTCATATTTCCAAGCAAAAACATCTCTATATTCTTTGAGCAATGATATGAAGGTATGCCTCTGTTCAGTATTGAGACTGGCACAAACCATGATAGGTCTCTTATCATCTGAGCCATCTCCAACGTCCATTTCATCCAATTCTTCTTGGACGGCCTTGACACCATCCTGTAGGTGTTCTAGAGCCTCTTCAAGTCCTGATTGTGAAGTGTCTATCAACAATGTTTCAGAGGGATGTTGTGATGTATCAGCATATGAAGCCCCATGTCATTGTTATAATTTAAATACAAACCTTCCATCCGAAAGGCTCACTCAAATGCATTGTGCTTTCGAGGACCTCTTACTCTTTTGAGAGATAAGAGGATCAGACTCAATAGTAGGAGAGTCCTGCTTGGACCTCATCAGTGACCACGGAAGAATTGGCTTCCCCTCGGTTTAGCAATCCGGCATTCGCCCTCAGGGGCGAAGCCATCATACTAAGCATCAGCAAAATGGGTTTCAGATTCATCAAAGGGGTAGGGATTAGTCGTTATTCAAACCACTTTTCCATTCCATATGCTTCTAAGACATTGATGATAAGACAAAGGAACTGCCTTAGCACAGTGAATCCAGGGTCTTCCTAGCAATATATGAAATGCAGCTTTATCATCAATAATATGGCATAATGTAGAGAATTTGAAGAGTCCTACCTGAATTTCAAGGGTGACATGCCCCAGGGTCTGTTGCCATTGAGTGTCAAAGCCTAGAATTCGGATTTTCTCAGGAACAACCATGTCCTTCGAAACTCCTATTGCCTTCAAAGTATGAAGAGGTAGAAGGTTAATTGAAGATCCATTATCAACAACAGCTCTTCTGATGTCAACGCTCTGAAGCGTAGCATTCAAGTACAGCGGTTTGTTATGTTCTTTATACGAAGCCATCATGTCCTCTTTTGTAAAGAAATGGTGGTCTTACAGAGTCTAGAAGTATAGTAGACAGTAGTGTCAGGAGAATAACACTCTATTGATGCTTTTCAATGAGATAAAGCAAAGCACAAGTAGCATCATTGCTCATTTCTGGACTGAATTGCATGTCAAAGAAAATCTGGAACTTTGTAGTAGTTCGAAGGGCTTCGCTCAGCTTGGTATCTAGATTGTGTTCCACCTCCATTAGCACAGAAAATGTACGTGGTGTTTCCTTTCCTTTCCCTTTGTATTTGGGCAAGGGGTCAGTATGTAGATTTGCTTCTGGGAGATCAATATCTCCAGCAGCCAATTTGGCATGGAACAGCTTCTGTAAGGAATAGCAATCAAAGGAGCTTAGTATAACAGTGAAACCGACAATACGTGGATGACTTCTTGTCTGCTTTAGAAGGCTCACTCTCAATAGGAGGAAGGGATATGTGATCATCCTTGATCCATTCATCCAACAAATCATGCAACTGGGTTGGAGAACACGTTATCTTAGGAGGTGGTGCTCTCCGCTCTTTGCTGTTGGTCTTCCTCTTCTTCTTAGACGAGGTTTTCTCAGACTTCTCTGTAGTCACCACTAGGATTCGCTTCTTGTCTCCCTTTTTGTCAGCCAAGGGCATAGAAGCGTTGGTCCATTTGGTGGCTTCATACAACTCAATGAAGCTCCTGATTTTCAAGTTTTTCAGATGCACACGGTATGCAAGAAGCATACCATTTATGCAAATCTATACAAACTTCTCTTCTTATACTATCTCAGTGCAAGTGATCACCAGATCTTTAAACCTCTTGACATATGCCACGAGTTCTTCTCCAGGACTTTGTCTCTCTCGGCTGAGATCAATGTTGGTAAGTTTTTCCTTCGTAATAAAGAACATACGGTAGAATAAAGCAACCATCTCTTCCCAAGTCTGAACTGACGCAGGCTCCAACCTACTTTACCATGTGTATGCTCTTTCAGAAAGTGATTTAGAGAATTCGCGCAAACGAAGTTCTCGATCACCAGGGACCACATAATCCTTAGGATATGGACTGTTAAGGAGATCTTCTGAATATGGATGACGGAAGTCACTCTTGATCCAGCCAGTATCCTTGGTATGAGATTGGTGGAGAAGTGCTTTGACATCAGCTATGATGACAAAGTCACTTTTAGAAACAAGGGGTACAGATGGTGCAGTTGAAAGAGGGTCAACTACAGGGAAAGTTTTTGAAGTATTTTCAGAGGGAACTTCCATGTTGGTTTTGTCTGTGAGCTTATCCAATTGACCATGCATATCCCTTAAAGCATTCAGAATGAACTAATTTGTCATTGGAGATTCAGCAGCTGGTGCAGTGCCTTAAGCATGGTGTTCTTCAGAAATTTCTTCAGCACCAGGGATAATGTTTGGAAGGGTTGAATCCATTGAACCAAGAGAATGATAACTACTCTACAAAGTATTTCCTTTAGAAAAAAACGACTACAAACTCCTTAGTGGAGTCGCCGATTAATGGCGATGCAGAATTTGTAACAACCCAAAATTTGAATACTTTATTCAGTAACAACTGAATTCATTAATACAAAAGCATCAGCAGAGATAAAATCCGAAGAGTTTGTCTCGGGATAGCCTGAACTATCGCCCAGCCGTTCTATATAGAGCATTTCTTCTTGAATATGATCTGTAAATAAAACAAAGAAAGGGTCAAAAGAGGGGAGGTTGAGATGTCAGGTGTGTCAATAAGAACGCACACCACAGA